>RJWK010033420.1:0-23158 GCA_004363435.1 Platanista minor | reverse complement strand
GGCTACCCTGTGACTTGTCTTTGTTTAGCATTATATACCTCCAAACATCATACCCTTAATCACCAACACCTGGTACTCTACCAATCTCCTTAGCCACCACTTTTCTTCCTTTCTAAAGTCCCTTATCTTCTATAAACAAATATATTTTCTGGTGAGTACTGGTCATTGTAAAGTTTTTAAGAAAATGAAAATGTTAGTGATCTTTTTCTCATTATGGGCAGGCTGAAGTTAGAAATGAATGAGCTAGGAGAGAGACAAGATGGCGGAAGAGTAAGACGCGGAGATTACCTTCCTCCTCACAGATACACCAGAAATACATCTACACGTGGAACAACTCCTGCAGAAAACCTACTGAACGCTGGCAGAAGACCTCAGACCTCCCAAAAGGCAAGAAACTCCCCACGTACCTGGGTAGGGCAAACGCAAAAAGAAAAAACAGAGACAGAGGGATAGGGACGGGACCAGCACCAGCGGGAGGGAGCTGTGAAGCAGGAAAGGTTTTCTAAACTTGAACTCTTGGAGATAAAATCTACAGTGACTGTGATTTAAAAATTGTATATGTATATTATATATATATATATATATATATATATATATATATATATATATATATATATATATATATATATATATATATATATTTGTATACACACACACACTTGATGGAATTAAGAGCAGATTGGACATTGCAGATAAGAAGATAAATTAACTTGAAGACATAGCAACAGAAACCATCCAAACCAGAACACACAGAGGAAAAAAAGAATAGAAAAAAAAGAACAGTGGAAGTCTGATACATATTTAATTGGAGTGAGTGCCCAAAGGACCAAAGGAGTAGGATGGAAAACTATGTGCAAAAATAATGGGTAGAAATTTTCCAAATCTGCTGAAAACTATGAACCCACAGACAGAGTAGGAGAAGATATATATTACCAATTAAATGAATGAATGAGATATAGCATCACTATAGATTCTACAGCTATTAAAAGGATAGTAGAGATACTATGAACAACATTATGGTAATACATTTAACAACTTAAATGAAGTGGAAATTTCCTTGAAAGATACAAACTACCAAAGCTCACTTAAGATTAAAAAAAAGATAGCCAGAATAATCTTATATCTCTTAAAGAGATTGAATTTGTATTTATAACAAAGAAAATTTCATGCTCAGGTGGCTTCTTTGGTAAATTCTACCAAATATCTAATGAAGAAATAATGCCAATTCTATACAATATTTTTTAGAAAGTAGAAGAGGAGAAAACACTTTCCAATTCATTCTATGAGGCCAGAATTATCCTGGTACCAAAACCAGAAAAAGTTATTACATGAAAAATGTACAGAAGAGTTACAATATAACTCATGAATTCTCATGCAAAACTCTTAACAAAAATAGAATATATATATATATATATATATATATATATATATATATATATGAATACATCATGACCTACTGGGGTTTATCCCAGGAGTGTAGGATTGGTTTCACATTCAAAATTATCTTACTGCAATTTACCATATTAAAGTCTACACAAAAAACAATGTGTTCATCTAAATAGATGTAGTAAAAGCATTTGATAAAATTCATCAAACATTCCTTAAAAAAACTCTTAGGAATAAGAGGGAACTTCCTCATTCTGATAAAGAACATCAGTGAAAAACCTATAGCTAATGTACTTACTAGTGAAAGACAATGTTTTCCTCTTAAGATGAGGAAAAATTTTAGAATATCCACTCCCACCATTTCTATTCAGCATTGTATTGGGGGTTCTAGTCAGTGCAATATGGAAAGGAAAAGAAATAACAGACATTGAGGTTAAAAAAGAAAATGTAAAATTCTATTCCAGATGACAGGTAAGTCTGTGTTGAAAATCCCATAGACTCTACAAGAAAGGTATGATAACTAAAAAATGGTAGGATATGAGATGAGGGCACAGAAGCCAACTGTATTTCTATACATTCACAATAAAACAATTGGCAGTAGAAACTTTAAAAAACCATGTGTAATATCATAAAAGTATGAAATACTTAGAGATAAAACTGACAAAAGATTTGAAATATCTCTACACTGGGGCTTCCCTGGTGGCGCAGTGGTTGGGAGTCCGCCTGCCGATGCAGGGGACACGGGTTCGTGCCCCGGTCCAGGAAGATCCCACGTGCCACAGAGCGGCTGGGCCCGTGAGCCATGGCCGCCGAGCCTGCGCGTCCGGAGCCTGTGCTCCGCAGCGGGAGAGGCCACAGCAGTGAGAGGTGTGCGTACCGCAAAAAAAAAAAAAAAAAAAATCTCTACACTGAAAAGTACAAAACATTAATGAGAGAAATTAAAGATCTAAATATAAATGGAGGGCTAGCTACACTGCATTTGAGGATCCAAAGACTCAATATTTCTAAAATGTGAATTCCTCCTAAACTCACTGACAGATTCAATGCAAATCCCAGTCAAATTCCAGCAAGTTGGGGTTGTTGTTTTTCTTGATAGAAACATTCAAGCTGATTCTAAAATTTATATGGAAATGCAAATGAACTATACTAGCCAAAATGACTTTGACAAAGAAGAACAAAGTTAGAGGACTTATGCTACCTGATTCTCAGGCTTATTATAAAACTGTAGTAATCAAGACAGAGTGATACTGACATGGAGTTAGACAACAGGTCAGTGGAACAGAACAGAGTCCAGAAATACCTGAACACATATGCAGTTAATCAAATTTTGAACAGCAATTCAGTAGAAGAATGTTTATCTTTTCAATAAATGGTGATGAAACAATTGGGTATCCATATTAAAAGATGGATTTCAATACATCACATACATTTTTATACAAAAATTAACTCAAAATGAGTCATACCCTTAAATGTAAAACCTAAAACTATAAAACTTCTTAAAGAAAATATACAGGAAAATTTATGATCTTGGTTTAGGGAATATTTTTTAGGCATGACACTAAAAGCACTACCCATAAAAGAAAATAATCAATAATAGGACTTCATAAAAATTTGAAGTCTGCTCTTGAAAGACATTGTTAAGGGAATGAGAAGACAAGCTACATATGAGGAGGAACTATTTACAAATCACACATCTGAAAGGGACATGATCTAGAATAAGTATGGAACTATCAAAATTAAAAAAATAAGAAAATAAACAATCTGATAATAATGAGCACACACTTTAGCAAAGACAGATGGTAAATAAACACATGAAAAGATGCACATCATTTGTCATTGGGGGATAATCAAATGCCTACATTTAAAAAGACTCATGTTAAACACAGAGCAATTGGGATGCTCGTACACTGTTGATGGCAATGTTAAGTGGTGGGATTTTATATTCCTATGTATTTCCTAACAAGCATATGCTCATACAAAGGTTTTTACATGTGCATTCACGGCATTTTTATTTATTATCACCATCAACTGGTGAATGGATAAACAGATTATGGTATAACCATATAACGGTATATTCATATACTACTATTCAGCAATAAAAATGAACAACAAAAAAATTTGATACATGCAACAATGCAGTTAAAAATAAAAATAATTGTGTTGAGTGATGTATTTAAAGTGATGAAAGGAAAAAGACCTACAACCAAGAATACTCTACCCAGCAAGGATATCATTTAGATTTGAAGGAGAGATAGAGTTTTACAGGTAAGCAAAAGCTAAAGGAGTTCAGCACCACTAAACACAAATAAACTCAAAATGGAATAAAGACTTAAATGTAAGACCTGAAACCATACAACTCCTAGAAGAAACATAGGCAATACTCTCTCTGACATCAGTCTTAGCACTATATATATATATGTCTCCTCAAGTAAGGGAAAAATGCAAAAATAAACAGATGGGACTACATCAAACTGAAAAGCTTCTGCACAGTGAAAGAAACTGTCAACAGAAATAAGGAAAACTCCGCCTACTGAATGGGAGAAGATATTTGCAAATATTATAGCTGATAGGAGGTTAATATCCAAAATATACTAAGAACTCATACAACTCAATATCAAATAAACAAACACCCCAATTTAAAAAATGGGCAGAGGACCTGAACAGACATTTTTCCAAAGAACATCAGAGGGTCAGCAGACATATGAAATGATGCTCCTCAGGGAAATGCAAATCAAAATCATAATGAGATATCACCTCACACTTGTTAGAATGACTGTTACCAAAAAGACAACAAATAACAAGTGTTGGTGAGGATGTGAAGAAAAGGTGACCCTTGCTTACTGTAGGTGGGAATGTAAATTGGTTGAGTCACGATGGAAAACAGTGTGGAAGTTACTCCAAAAATTAAAAATAGTACTACCATATGATCAAGCATTTCTACTTCTGGACATTTTTCTGAAGAAAACAAAAACACTAATTCAAAAAGATGCATACACCTTAGGTTCATTTCAGCATTATTTACAATAGCCAATATGTGGAAGCAACCTAAGTGTCCATCAATAGATGAATGGATAAAGAAGAAGTGATACACACACACACACACACACAATGAAACACTACTCAGTCATAAAAAAAAATTGAAATCTTGTCATTTTGACAACATGGATGGGCCTGGAGGGTATTACGCTAAATGAAATAAGTCACACAGAGATAGACAAATACCATATGATTTCACTTATATGTGGAATTAAAAAAGCAAAACAAATGAACAGCCATAACAAAACAGGAACAGACTCATAGATACAAACAAGTAGTTACCAGAGGGGAAGGGGTGTTGGATGAGTGAAATAGGTGAGGATGATTAAGAGGTACAACTTCCAGTTACAAAATAAATGAGTCATTAGGATGTAATGTACAGCATGGGGAATATAGTCAATATTATTGTAATATCTTTGTATGGTAACCAGACTTATTGTTCTGATCATTTTGCAATGTATAGAAGTATTGTTATCACTATGTTGTGCACCTTGAACTAACATAGTGTTTGTAGGTCAATTATACTTTAGTTTAAAAATTATTAAATTTTAAAAGAATATACAATAACTTATTTATTGTGGTCTTTTTCTGGGACAGGAAACTGGGGTTAGGGATAGACAGGAAGCTCAGGTTTACTGCATATGGACTTATAATTCTGATCTTTTTTTAAAGTTAATTAATTAACTAATTTTTGGCTGCGTTGGGTCGTCTTTGCTGTGTGCGGGCTTTCTCTATTTGCAGCAAGCAGGGGCTACTCTTCATTGCGGTGTGCAGACTTCTCATTGCGGTGGCTTCTCTTGCTGCAGAGCACAGGCTCTAGGCACGTGGGTTTCAGTAGTTGTGGCATGCTGGCTCAGTAGTTGTGGCTCATGGGCTCTAGAGCACAGGCTCAGTAGTTGTGGCGCACAGACTTAGTGACATGTGGGATCTTCCCGGACTGGGGTTCAAACCCATGTCCGCTGCATTGGCAGGCAGATTCTTAATCAGTGCACCACAAGGGAAATCCCCTGATGTTTTTACTTTACACAAATATAACCGATTTTTTAAAGTACCCCCCCCCAAAAAAATCAAAACCATAAAAGTTAAAAAAAAGACTACAAACTAGAATTTGCCTGGGCATGTTCATGTTTTCAGCTTATTTTGGTGCAGGCTTTGGCATATGTGTTAGTTAAACTAGGCTGTATTGTAGTAACAGACCCATATATGTAATGGATCAACTCATTAGATGTGTATTTTTCATTTATGTAGCAGTCTTGGTTGAGCATTCAAATCAGCAGGGTGGCTTCTCTGTACATAATCAATCAGAGACTCAGACTGTTTCCATCTTGTGGCTCTTCCTTCCCTTAAGACCTTAGAACTAGTCTAAACATTCAGCAGAAGGGAGGAAAAAAGATGGAGAAGCAAGCATGGGAGTCTGTATGGACTAGACCTGGAAGTGGCTCACTTTACTTCTCGCATTCTGTTGGCTTCAACTCATTGCATGGCTACACACTGAAAGGGAGTCTGGGAATTGTAGTACGTCTGATGCATAGGTGGAAAGAAGAATGTGTTCCATGTATAGTCAATAGTCTCTAACAGTTTTAGTGCACAATCAGCACTCAGAAATATTCACTGAGTTAAGGTTTTTAAAGCATCCTGCAGGAATGGAGCTCAATGAATAGTTTGAGGTCCTCTCAGCATTCCTCGCGTTCTTTCCCAGCATCTGCTCTCTGTACCCAGCTTTCTGACCTCTCAGTAGGGGAATGGAAGCAGTATCTGAAGGCAGACAGAACACAAGGCTGAAAGGCAGGAGGTCTGAGTTCTAGTCCCCAATGTAATTATCTGAGTCTTGTTTCTTTGTAATATGGAATGATGACATTTTTATTCCTAGAAGGGTTTGAGCTCTACCTTATTATTGATAGTTCAGTCTTTAATGATAGGTGAGGTGGGGGAGAAATCTAGGAAGGAAGGAAGAAGCTAATGGAAAGAAGGAATGGAGGAAGGAATCATATTTTTTTGAGAACTTACATGTGCCAGAGATTCAGCTATTTACTTCATATGCATTAGTTCTTTTAATTCTCAAGATAATGCTATGAAAGGTCACTATTGCAAGATCCATTTTATAGGTGAGGAAACTGGATCTAGAGTGCTAAAGGGACAGGGTCACTTGACTTCCAGGGTCACACAACCAGGGTATGATGGAGCTGGGATTAGAATCCAGCTATTTATGACTCCAAACCCTGTGCTCCAAGCCAGTAAAATGCAGCCCTGGGGCTTTCTAGTAAATCCACTTTCTTTGCCAGAGCTTTGGATCTTAATCCCCTCTCTGCTCGTAAACCCACTGGTCCAGAGAGTTGGAGGGTCCTCCTGCTGTTCATTTAATATTTTGGAGGAAATAGGTTTATGACCTAAATATATTTCTCCCTGTTAAATGTTACAGCTGCTTTGAGCTTTGCATTTGGCTTAACATTGCTTTATGGTTGGTTTGGGGTTTCTGCAGTGAGTTTGGCTGGGGTCCTCCAAAGGTGATGCTGTCTACTTCTGAGTTCCCTTTCCACAATTTGCCCTAGGTCTTGTTAGGTCTATATCTGGATTACTTAGGGGTTGCATTTTAAAGCATGTAACAGAAAACTCAATCACACTTACCAAACAAAGAGCAAGCAACAAGAAATCTGGAGGGAATCAAATCATGGCTTACTCAGCAGCTCTGTAACATGATCACTGTCTCACTCTCTCTTTCATCTCTACCATTCTTAGCTTATGGAATTTGGCTTTTAGGCTTATGACTGCATGGTCCCAAGATGGCTGCCACACCTCCTGGCAAGACATCAAGATTTCAGGCATGACATGAAGGGAAAATGAAAAAAACTAAAGCCAGTCAAATCTGTTTCCTTGTCAAAAGACCAGAAACCTCATCCAGTGTATTTATTTATTTATTTGCCACGGCTGAATGACATGTCACCCTTATCTGCAAGGAAGATTGGGAAGTGAATATATATATATATTTTTTTTTTGCGGTACGCGGGCCTCTCACTGCTGTGGCCTCCCCCGTTGCGGAGCACGGGCTCCGGACGCGCAGGCTCAGCGGCCATGGCTCACTGGCCCAGCCGCTCCGCGGCACGTGGGATCCTCCCGGACCAGGGCACGAACCCGCGTCCCCTGCATCGGCAGGTGGACTCTCTCAACCACTGCTCCACCAGGGAAGCCCGGGAAGTGAATATTTTTAAATACACACCTTGCCAACCAGAACATTTCTGAGATTATATTAGTAATAAATAAGTGGGTACTGGAGTAGGCAACTATTGGTGTCTGCCACAGTCTTCTAAATGTCTTTTAGATGTGTCCATTTCCCTTTACCTACACTGACCTCCAACCCAATATTATTTTGTTTCTTGGACTCTGAAATATCTTCCTGGCTTGTACTTCCACATTCTCTCTTAACTCCCCCTTCCTCCCACATAATCTATTTCCTATACTGTGGCCAGAGAGAACGTTATAGAACGTAAAGCTGATCACGTGACTCCCCTGAAGGATAATGTATTGAGTTAGTACTATGCATTTTATTTTTATTTTTTTTCTGCTGTTAAAGAAAAAATGAGAACTATTTGCCTCTCTTCTTGAATTGATGTGTAAGCAGGGTCTGACGGGAGTCTTAGCAACCTGGGGCTTCTTTTGCTTAAGGGAAGATTTAGGAGCTGCAACGATGCTTGGTGCCTGGAGATAGAAGGAGCCTAAGTTGGGAGAGAGTTTCCCAAAGATTGGGGTGAAGAAGGATTTTGGGGTTCTGCTACATCAGAACCCTGGTCCCTGACTCCTTGTGGTACCCTTGGGGAGCAGATGACTTAGAAGGAGGATGCCACATGGTACATCTAGGGACACTGGGCTCAGATGCCAGGGCGCCAGCCTTGGCAAAGACCTTATCTCATAGCTTTGGGAAAAACATAACCCTGGGCTTAGTTTAATGTTTTTGTGTCATCATCTGAAAATTCTTAATAATCGTCAAACAAGATGATTATTTTGCACAAATTTTTATTTTGCACAGATTATGTAACTGGTCCTGATGTCAGTGACAAGTGTGACCCAGCAGCCTGGGTGGTGTAAGCCTCCGGGAACATTTGTACAATTTTTTGAGGAGTTGGAGTAGAAGCCCCAGTGATAACTAAGGCTGAATTTCCTTCCAGGTGAGGGGTCAGAGTCAGATTTAATTTGATTATTGGGACAAAGGGGAAATAAGATGATATTCCTTGTGCCTGAGTATGATGGTGATGTGAAATTCACACCTCTTACACCTCCAGAGGTTCCTCATTTTGCTCAGGACACACAGTCCACTTCCCAAGAGTCTATGGCAGAGCAGTCTATAGAAAGTCAAGACTAAAACAAAGTCATAGGGGCTTCCCTGGTGCCGCAGTGGTTGAGAGTCCACCTGCCGATGCAGGGGACACGGGTTCGTGCCCCGGTCCAGGAAGATCCCACATGCCACCGAGCGGCTGGGCCCGTGAGCCATGGCTGCTGGGCCTGCGCGTCCGGAGCCTGTGCTCCGCAACGGGAGAGGCCACAGCAGTGAGAGGCCCGCGTACCGCAAAAAAATAAAATAATAAATAAATAAATAAATAAAAATAAAACAAAGTTATACAAAGTTGACATCTTGTAACAGGGAGAGGAAACTTTGTATGAGAGTTTGGTTCTCCCAGAGGAGGAAGGGCTGAAAGATGAAAGGAGGGGAAGTGTGTCCTGGGGACAAAATTTGCACCACTTTTCCCTACAGGAAGCTCAGGAGGAGAGAGCAAGTCTTTGGCCAGATTCTGAAGGCAAAAGGCACTTCCGAGCTTCTTCCTCTGAGTGGGTCATGCGCGTATCTCTGAACCAATCACCGTGGCCAGGGAAATAAGATAAAGCCAGCCGTACCCGTAGACATTCTGGATATAGAAACCAACCAATCATCTTCTGGCTTACTGTGGTTTGTGTTGGGTTTTCTATTTGCAACCAAAAAGGTTGCTTCACCTGGAATACAGGTCCCAGAAGTCCTAGTTCTTTCCACTGAATTCCATAAAAATAGCAATCTCTTCCCCGCTATTCACTGGTTCTGATGAAGATTGACCCAGCAAAGAGATCAAGGCCGGGAATAACCTTTACCCCTCCGTCGTCCCCCTACTCAAGGATCCTGGAGGAAATGGGGGCATGGATTCCTCCCTTCTCAGTTCTTAACAGCCTATTCCAATGAATAGAATTTCCATCTAATTTTACCATTAACAGGAAATACTTTAAAAGATTTAAAACATTTAAGTAGGTTAATTCTTTTCAAAAAGAACTGTGAAGCTTTAAAAACTGCTTCCATCAGTAAATTTAAAATACAATATATAATTTAGGGGTCAATTTTCCCTCCACAATGAAGAATTAAGAACCTTCAGTCTCTCAAATAGTCTCTTTAAAAAAGCTACAAATACTTTCTCTCCTTTCTCTGGCCTCAGACTTGGCACTTGGGCTTGGGGTTGGGCTGCTGGTCATGTTTTGGCAGCTGAAATTCCTTTCCAGTAAGAAACACTTTCTTTTCATTGCTTTTCCCCATCCCCCCCGCCCCCCCCCCCAGCGATATTCAAATCCTCCAATTTTTTTCCTCTGTGAGCAAAAGAGATGAGGTATTTATGGCCATTTTGCAGATGCAAAAACTCAGTGAGATTAAGTCACTTTACCAGGCATGTGGAATAATCTGAGTCAATTTACTCCTCCTAACAGTAAATAAAACAATCATATTTATTTTCTCTGAAGGAGACTGATGTAGCCTCATTGTACAGGGTCAGATCAGTCAAGGGTGAGTGGGAAACCATAGTTCATTTCCAGGGAAATGCAGAGAAGTAAACATGGGGACTTTGAAACAGGGCCAGGCACGGTTGGGAGCAGAAAGTAATGGTGAGGCAACCAGGGTCTTCCTACAGTGAAAAGCCAGTGTTTAGTGCTGGAGTCACAGATGGAGGAAATGCTGTTATCGGAGCCCAGAAAAATCTGGAGTCAAGGAAGAGCCAAAGCAGATATACTCGCTACAGCTTTGACAGGGAGTTGTCCTGACTCTGCTCACACAGTTCCAGTGTCAAGGAACTCACTGCCTCTAGTGATCTCTCTCCCATCTGCCTGCCTCAAGTTTCCTTCTTGGGTTGCACTGGACTGTCCACTCTTTTTTTTGCGGTACGCGGCCCTCTCACTGCTGTGGCCTCTCCCGTTGCGGAGCACAGGCTCCGGACGCGCAGGCTCAGCGGCCATGGCTTACGGGCCCAGCCACTCGGCGGCACGTGGGATCCTCCCGGACCGGGGCACGAATCCGTATCCCCTGCATCGGCAGGCGGACTCTCAACCACTGCGCCACCAGGGAAGCCCTGGACTGTCCACTCTTGATGACTGTTGCTGTATTTCCCCTATTTCTCTCCCATCTTCCTTCATCATTCCTGCAGCACCATAAGAATCAGGTCAGCTTCTGCAGCTTCTGGGCCAGGCAGATGTCACAGAGTCCTGTGCCTCCTTCCTACACTGACATTGGCCCTGTCACTGACTTTGCACCATGGTGGGCAGAGGGAGGAGATGAATGAGGCATTAGCAAGGTGAGACACATTCAGCCTTCTCCCCCATCAGGGAGGGAGAAATGTTCTGGAAAAAGGGAAACCGAGGAAAGAAGAGGAACTTATCCATGGCCTAGATCCCACTGTTGGAAATGAACTTTCTTGCTCAGGCAGCAGGTGATTAGACAGATGAGAACTTGCGGTGTATTCTTGGAAGGGTTGCTGTGTCCTCACAGGTGGGGAGCTGAACAGAGAAGCAGATGCAGAAGGTTCTCTGGTATTTTGCTCCTGTTACCTGGGATAATTAGAAACAGAAAGGTCTCCTCCTGATTCTGCTCCTAGAAAGGTTATCATCACTACGTTTCCTGGGCTCTGCCTCAAGAATTCCTTCCAGCAGGTGCTCTCTGTACCGCCTGTTTTCAACCCTTGCAAAGGATTTTATTCCAGAGATTTGCATCTATTTGGTGGTGATGGGGGAACATGGGGATGTGGCCCCCTTGCCGCTGAGCATTGGGCGGATAGCGGCACTGCATGCCTGGCATGCACAAGATTCCAGGCAGGTGGTGAATGACCAGTGGAGTGTGCCACTTCCAGTCCCATCCATGGACAGGGCTGGGACAAGTGTGGTGTAAGCAGAGGCAGGGCACTCCTACCATGGCTGCTTGGCATGTCCTGGGCCTGACAGGATCTGCCAGACATTTCAGGATTTGGACTCTGATTGCAGTCCCCAGCCCCGCCCCCACCCAGCAAGAAGGTTCTAGAACTATGCCCTTGGTTTCCCACCCACTTCCCTGTAAACTGCTCACTAGAGCCTTGTTGCTCCTGCCACAGTTGTGTCTGAGCTGTCAGGACACTGCCCTGCCTCCATCTTCCTCAGTCTGTGGAAAGAAACCAGGGAGGCTGCGTGGGTGACTGGGGTACGTGTGAGTGGTGTGTGTGATGTGTGTACAGCAGCCTCACAGACTCTCTATATAGTTAGCTACGCTCGTGCTGGGGAAGTGCACAGGGATGTTTGCATCTACACAAAGAGCTCAGAAATGTTATGATTTTTTTTTTTTTTTTGCGGTACGTGGGGCTCTCACTGCTGTGGCCTCTCCCGTTGCGGAGCAACAGGCTCCGGACGCGCAGGCTCAGCGGCCATGGTTCACGGGCCCAGCTGCTCCGCGGCACGTGGGATCTTCCAGGACCGGGGCACGAACCCGTGTCCCCTGCATCGGCAGGCGGACTCTCAACCACTGCGCCACCAGGGAAGCCCAGAAATGTTATGATTTTTGAAGTCTTCTTTCTGTTCTACGTGGATTTTCTGCTTTTCTTCCCTGCTGTTGACTACCCACCTCTGACTTTTGCCTACTGCCACCATGCCTGCTTCTAGGATACCCACTGCCAAATTCACTTACATTAGCTCTGAAGGAAATCAGAAAACCAAATTGTTAGAATTCTGTGTAACACATGAGCAAAGTCTTTGAGGGAGAGGAGAGAAGGGACTTGTGGCATGAATTCTGGCTTCCTGGAGAACTTTCCTGGACTCTCTGGGTCACCTGAGTTCAGATAAGTGATGGGTGACAGTGACCAGCTCATAACAGACGACCCTGTCCTAGAACAGATTATGTAAAGTTCAATACATCGAAGAGGAGTTATTTGCTCAACCGTTGTCTCTGACCCTTTGCAGAAGGGATCACCTTCAGGTTCTTTTGGTTTTTTTTGGTTTTTGTTTTTTTTTGCGGTACGCGGGCCTCTCACTGCTGTGGCCTCTCCCATTGCTTGCGGGGCACAGGTTCCGGACACGCAGGCTCAGCGGCCATGGCTCACGGGCCCAGCCGCTCCGCGGCATGTGGGATCTTCCCGGACCGGGGCACGAACCCGTGTCCCCTACATCGGCAGGCGGACTCTCAACCACTGCTCCACCAGGGAAGCCCCACCTTCAGGTTCTTTTGAGCAAGATCTTCCTTGATGCATGTAAGGACTCATTTACACAGAAACCAGAGGCAAAAATACCTAAAGACAGTGTATTAGATGCCACTGGCTCAGATATTCTTCAGAGAAGGAGAGAAACAATCTAGACCAGACCAAGAAGATTCCTCAGGGCTGGTAGGATAAACAGTAAAACCTACGGTTTACTCTTAGGATCCCCAGGAAAATGCCTTATACCCAGTCCCTTGTTTCCAGAACATCATCTGCAATCCATAGAATCGTGGACACCAGTCATCCAGTCAATCCACTGCCTCTAAGGTAGGGTCCTCACACACGAAAAGTTACTGCTGAGGTTGGTTCCCCTCCAGAGCAGCCCCTGAGACAAGGATGTGGGTGCATGTAGCTTATTGGGGAGGTGATTCTAGGAAGCAGTGACAGGGAAATGGGGAAGAGAAGAAAGTCAGTAAAAGTGTGTCATCAAGAAGGTTACTTCTGTGAGCAACTGAGGCTGAATCCCAGCAGAGAACTCTGGGAGGCAGTGTGGACTGCCCTGCCCTCATCTCAGCAGAGGGAAGGGATCTGGAGCAGTTGTCCATCAGGTCCCATCAGTCATCAGTGAAGAGCTGCTCCTTTGGGGGATTAATGTTCTATGTGCACGCACAGAAGTGGCAAAAGGTGTGAGTGGTGAGTGGATCTGGGCAGAGCCCTGCAGAACCTGCTACAGCTATTTTTCTTTTGACTGTCAATTATGAGCAAGTTCACTTGCTGTGATTTTGCACACACTGTACCAGTTTCCCCCAATATCCCTTTCCTTAACCTAATTGTGTGTTCGGGCTCCGTGGGAGCCTTGCCCTCTTGTCTTATATTTCTAAAGTCACTGAGGTTTTCATCTGAGGATGCCCTCTCCCCTCAATTCCCCAAGGATAGTCTAGACATCGAATCCTTAGTCACTAGCAGCTGTAACCTCTGATATTAGTGCCGTCACTATGGCGCTGATATCCCATGTGCCACGAGGAGCGCTGAGCTCTCATAAGCCCTTGCTACAGAAGTCTATGAATCTATGGGTTCATATTTAGCCTGAAGACAGTTTTGTTTGGTCTGCAAATGTCTTAAAATACTTGAAACCAGTTGCCAGCATTTCCAATGTGTGGGATGTTCATACAAACTCTGGAATTCTGGCTTCTCTTGAAAAACTGCAAGGCCTAGAAATGTGGGAATCATATTTCCACCTGGTATCAGCGGGCTGGAGCTAGTAGCAGCTGCCTCCCCTAGTTGGGACACGTGTTTTCTAGGTGACCAGTTTCCACTGGATGACCAGACCCACTTAGATTGCTTCCCTGGTCTCCATGGGCGCTTGAACTTGCTACCCCTACCCTGCCTTCCTTGGCCCCTGCTGTGCTGCCTCTGCCTCATTTTCCCTGCCTGTGTGCTCACTTGTCTACTGGAATTGGATGGCTGTCTTGTCTTTCCATCCCTTTGTTTTCTTTCTAATCTTCTCTCTGGGTTTTGCTGGCCTCTTCTACCTGGGGTGTAGGACTGTGCTTCTTGTTTTCTTAACTATTTACTGAAGTTGTGTTATAAATGAACAGAAATTATGATCTTCCCACAAACCAGACTTTTAAGTGCCACCTGCCACCTGGGCTCCTGCTGCCTTTATCCACTAATTACTGTGGGCACGTTTGGATTTTGATCCCAGCCAGACTAGAGCCCAAGACAGCAGGGCACCTGGGATTATGTATATTAGACTATGGGCCTGTGTCCTTGGGAGACGCACTAGGCTTGTACCTATGTCTAGAATTCTCCATTCCTTCCACCTCAGGCTTCTCCACTTCCCATCAACTCATGCTGCTGAAATCCCAGCATGCTTTGCGCCTGGATCCAGTAAGGTTGCTAACGTTAAATATATTATAATTGTCGCCCTCATTCCAGATGGTTTTGTTGCCATGGAATTCTGTGAAAGTGCAACCCATGCAAGAATTCTCTTTCCTGGTCTGAGCCCAGCTAATTAGATCTGTTCTGAATCCAGTGTTAGAAAAGACATCGCCAATCTAGCAAGCAAATATCACTTTTCTCCCCCCTTTTATTATACATATTGGTATTTTCTTCTCTGTGACTTTTTTTTTTTTCTTTTTTTGTAAAAGCAAGGGTAGGTATTGGGAGGAGGAAGGCCAGGTGATTTGGAACTTTGAGTACCATTTGTTTCATTGATTAGCACTTTTGAGGTAGAAAGGAATGAGGGCAGAGACAGCGATTTCTTAAAGCTGATTCACTTGGCGTGTCTCCTTGGACAATGCAAACTACACATGATCAAGTTCTTTTTTGATGGAAAATGACTGATACAAGGACAGAAACAGATGAGTCACTTATTTTTGCAAGTTATTAGCTGGATAGAGTTTGTTAGAACTACAGTGTCATAGAATCTGAAAGTTGACTGCGACCCAGCCCTGCTTTTGCAGAACAAAACAAAACAAGCAAACAAGCAAACCTAGCTTTAGTGAGAGGAATAGAATCTCGTTCAGGTCAGCATTCATTGACAGCCAATGTTTGGCAGCGCTGGCTGGTGGGGACCTGAAAGTTATAGACTTCATCCCCAAAGACCTGAGTTTTCAACCTGCGGGGCTAAACAGCAGTGTGGTGGTGTGGTCACTACCCAGGATTTGTGGCCAGACCTGCCTGGATCACATCCTAGGCCTGCTTGTCTCCTGGCTCCCAACTTTGAGAAATGGATTCAAGCTCTCTAATCTTATTTCCCTCATCTGTAGAATGGACACAGTAATGTCTTCCTTTGAGGATACGTCATGAGCTTTTAAGGATAATTTGGGTAAAATGCTCAGTGTATAGCAAGTTCAGTAACTAGTTTTCAAAGTAATTTCCATGAAAAGTGATATGTGTTGGGAGTGTAATGGAGGGGCACCTAATCCATTCTGGAGAGTCTGGGAAGCTTTCAGGGAGAGGGGGATAAAGAAGGCACTCCAAGCAGAGCTGTGAGCATTGTGGGGGAGGAAGGGAATGTTTGATGTGAATGAAGACTATATTATGTGGAGGAGTGAGGAAGGGGTGTAGAGGTGAGGGAATTAAGGGCGAAGTGGTGGCAGAGCAAGACATCATTGATGGAACAAAAGAAAGATTTGAGGGAGGGTGACACCCGTTTCCTGATCTGGGTCCTCATGGATGACAGTTCTACCCATGAGAGAAGAATTGCAGGGGAAGACAGGGTGGAAGAAAGGTGAGGATTGCGGCTGTCAGGTGGGCTTTGTGGTGTTGGTGGGACTTCCAGCTCGAGATGTCCAGTAGGCAGTGGTGATATCCAGACAGAGATGAAGCCTTGGGTTATGAACTTGAGAGTCCTCAACACATGGATAGTGGCTGAGGAAAGAGGTGAGGACAGGACCTCACTGAGGAAGGGGCAGAGTGAAGGGAAAAGGACCCTTGATAGAACCCTGAGGAACCAGATGTTTAGGGGCTTGGCAGAGGAGGAGAAGCCAAAGGAGGAGAATGAGGTGATGCTCAAACCAGAAGATAATGTATTCATCCATGACACTGGAAAGTCGGGCAATTATCAGGCTGTAGGCATCACTGGAACCAGGATCTAAAATACAATACAATACAATACAGTACAATACAATACAACAATACAGTACAATACAATACAATACAGTACAATACAATACAGTACAATACAATACAGTACACTACACTACACTACAATACAATACAGTACAATACAATACAGTACACTACACTACACTACAATACAATACAGTACAATACAATACAGTACACTACACTACACTACAATACAATACAGTACAATACAATACAGTACACTACACTACAGTACAGTACAATACAATACAGTACAATACAATACAATACAGTACACTACACTACACTACAATACAATACAGTACAGTACAATACAATACACTACAGTACAGTACATTACACTACACTACAATACAATACAATACAGTACACTACACTACAATACAGTACAGTACAGTACACTACAGTACAATACAATACAATACAATACAGTACAATACAATACAGTACAGTACAGTACAATACAATACAATACAGTACAATACAATACAATACCTTACAATACAATACAGTACAATACAATACAATACAGTACAATACAATACAATACAGTATAGTACAATACAATACAGTACAATACAATACAGTACAGTACAGTACAGTACAATACAATACAGTACAGCACAATACAATACAATACCTTATAATACAATACAGTACCATACAGTACAATACAGTACAGTACAGTACAGTACAGTACAGTACAATACAATACAATACAGTACAATACAATACAATACAGTACAGCACAATACAATACCGTACACTACACTACCATAAAGGTAAAATAAACTTTTCTTTTTTTTCTTCCTCCTCTTCCCCTCCCTTCTCTTCCTCCTCACCTTTCTTCTTTACCATCCTTGTGCTGACTACATACATTGGGTAAGTTTCATTCTTGAGATGGCAAAGGTGGCCTCAGGTTTTCATCATGCCACGTTTCATCCTAACAGACAAGAGTGGGATTCATTTACCGCATCACAAGTCCCAGGTTGACTCTTGGGTCTCTCGTGCTTGCCTGACCAATCAGGTTACCCTGGATCTTCTACCCACCATGGATCCTAGGAGTGAGCGTAGCACCATCCAGACCGACAGACTGAAAACGAGTGAGGGATAATTCTAAAAAAAGCAAGTGAGTAAAAAAGTGTGCTGGCCGGACAAAAACACAAGATGTCTTCTTGAAAAGTAAAAAAGACATCATCTTGAAGAGAAAAATTGGCTGAATTTAGCATTATGAGGATCTGACCACATTCTCCGTTATTTCATCGTTTTGCTCCAGACTATGAATAACTTGTTCACAGACAGGTCTGGATTGATGGGTGTTTGCAGACCAAAGGACAAGGCAAGGACCTTAGCTTCTTCCAGGAGAGAGTGCTCGTCACTTTTCTATTTTCATAAAAAGAAAAAAAAAAAACCCCTCCAAGTCTTTACACTGTTGCAGAACAAACATAACTGTGACTCATGTTTCACAATTTACGTAGCCTCTTCACATGCTTTTGACAGTTCTATCATGTTTTAGATGCTGTGAAATATTTGTTTTCCTCTGTGAAGCTGGGGTGGTGAAAATCCACTTGCTTCCTGATTACTGATGCTCTGTGCTAGGGTTTCTCAACCTCAGCCCTGTTGACATTTTGGGCAAGAGAATTCTTTGTTGTGAGGAGCTGTCCTGTGCCTGGGAGGATGTTTAGCAGCAGCCCTGGCCTCTACCCACTAGATGCTGGTAGTGAACTCCCAGTTGTGACAAACAAATGTGTCTCCAGACATCACCAAGTGTCTGTTGAGGGGGGAAATTTCCCCTGATTGAGAACCACTGCTATGTACTTTGGTTTCTAGCCGTGTGTTGCGCTAGGGAAGCAATACTTAGACACGAGGAAGGGCTTGGGGATAAAACTAAATCACGAAAGAGGGATACCTCTGTACCTTTCACAAGGTGACCTTGATGGGGTGCACCTTGAGGGCCACCTGCCACAGTCCCTTACTTTTCTCTCTCTCAGATTTCAGGAGAAGGAAGACACAGGAACCTCATCCAGAAGCAGAATAATTAAAATCTAGGTCTCTAAATGAGATGCTTGTAATATAATAGGAACCAGTTGGAGCTCTCCAGTCAGTGAATGGAAGAAGCCTGCTGCTTATAAATAGCACAACTGGCAGCCAAACCCCCCGTAAAACACTCATCATGCCTGTGTCAGAGGAAGATGTGTCCCATGCTTTAGACGCTGAAAATAAATACCGTGAGTCGAAAATAAATGGCATTATTAGCATAAAGGGAGTTCCCAATTAACTAGTAATCGTCCATTACTGCAGCCTTCAATTCATTAAATTGCATAATTACATAAAAACTCAGTTGATGCTTGATTCAGTCAGTGTATCTGGTATTGTCTTCTCAATAATTAGTTCTATAATTGTCAGTTTGACAGGGCAATTAAAAATGTTTGAAGACATTGTGTCAGCTTCCCCGTATGAGGCTGCACTCTGTAGGATGCTTCCTGGAGAAACCTTCCATCTGGGCGGCTTGATGGTCCCAAGCTCCTGGGACAAAGAGAAGGAAGGGCCGGGGGCTGGAGGGGTCAGAACTGAGTGATTTGCAGCTTTCTGGAGGGAAATTATTCTATCTGGGTGAACTGAGTATCTTTATTGGAGTGGTTACAGCTTTAACTGCTGGGATATGGGAGAGGTGGAAGAAGCCAGCATCAGGAGCTGTGTACGAATAAGTGTGAAGGAATCTGATTCTGGGTTTGACTGTGCAGGCATCAATATTCAGAGTGCTGGGTCCAGGGTGTGAGGGCCACAGCATGAGATTTTCAATGACAGCCTGGCTGAAAGTATCCTGGAGTTACAGTCCAATTTGGATTAGGAGTCCAATTCGGATTAGGCATCCATTGGTGGCTAGTTGCATTGGAAAGCTATCCCTTGTAGGAAGGAGATGGCCAGCGAAGGCTGTATGTGTGTTATGTTATGGGGGGTGGCTTTAGCTGGTCGGTATGGGTTCAGGATTCCCAGGTTTGTATGTTTGTGTCAGTGGCAAAGACTATAGCTTGCCAAGTTCTTAGTGCTCAGGACCCCTTCTAGGCACAAAGATATCAGACCTATGACCACAAAACTAATTCAGGTCCCTACCTCGCTGGCAAAGCTGCTTCCATGTCCCCTTCCCTGGTCAGAATTTGCTCAGGAATGAGGGAGGAGAGCTCCTAGATGGGTCGATCACCAGCTGTCCTGCTGAGTTGTGCTGAGGAGCCCCCAGGTCATTTGGATGAGGTGGACTGCACATGGTTTAACACCTAATTATTCTGGTCTGTGTAGAACTGAGAAAGCCCAGCTTAAAGGTGAACATTCTCCTCAATTTGGGAGACCAGGAAAATGTCATGAAATTCCTATATGGCTGGTCCCAGATTTCCTTTGCTCTCAAGTCCTATCTGCTTCCTGCCTGGCTTTTTAAAGCTAAGGAAGGAGATGAGCTTTTCTCTCTTAGAATCAGCTGCCGATGGACATGTTGATAAGACAGAAAAGCAAACCAAAGGGGAAAGCTGCATTCAAGGGAGTATTCTCTATGGAAGAAAGGATGTTTAATCAAACATTCCACATTCTTGGACCATGATCCAGTTAGGTCTTAAATCTACACAGCAGCCTTCCCTTGTCTTTGGAATCGGGTTGAAAGGAGGTTCTGAAATTTCTACCCACATTTTATTCTCTCCTATGATCAATGTGGTCTTATCAACCAGAGCATGGACCAGCCAGGTGTGCTGCTGCCCCTTCAGGGAGGGAGACTGATGGAAACACTAGAATAGTCTTACCTGCTCTTTTGTGGGATTCTTCTCCAATCTTTACAACAAACTTTATATGCATGTCAACGAGTTGAGTGTTCATGTACGTTGGTGACTCTGTCTCAAGAAGTCTCTAAAAGTCACCAGTTGGTTTGTTCAATTCAGGCCACTCCACAGGTACTATAGAGTAGAATAAGGAGGCCACTCTCTCTCTAGGGCTTTTCAACCAGAGGTGCACTCAAGATTCACCCGTGAATTTTCTAAAAAAAATAATGCCTGTACCTCATTCTAGACCTACTGAATCAGCGTACGAGTATACATGAACAAAACTTTAATTTTTTAAGTTTAAAAGGAAAAAACTCTTAAAATTTATTGGTATTCATAGTCTCCTTCCTGTCCCACTAAGTATCTGACCTTCATTACTCCTCATTCATTCTCAGCCTCCAGTTCTCTCACTAGGTGGGTCTGGGTCCTTTTGTATAAATCAGGGTAATTATGAAAGAGCCAAGAATTTCTCTATCAATATCTATATCCATTATCTATCTATCTATCTAGCTATCTTCCTATCTCTATACAAGACATAGATCCTTATCTGTGCAAGAGGGAGAAAAGATAGGAGTCTATGGAGATAGATTATGGAATGAAGGGGATTTTTGGTAGGAATCACCTTTAACTCACATTTTGGTTAATGGATTGTCGTTCTTTGAGGGGATAAATGTGCAGTTTCTATGGGTCAGCCTGGGTTTTGATCTTGGGCCCGTTCTTAAATCATTCCATGCTGTAGTCCCACAGTTTGTCCTTATTTAAAAACTGGAATGAGTTCATTCTTTCTACAAATGATTACTGAATATCTTTATGTGCCAGGCATTGTTTTAGGTGCTTGGGATACATTGCTGAATAAAGCAAACCCAAATCTCTATTCTCTTGGAAATTACATGCTTGTATGGGGAGAGAGATAATGAGTAACAAATATAATAAATTAGTAAATTAAGTGCTATGCTAAAATAGAGCAGGGTAAAGGAAATGAGAAGGCCTAGTGGGTGGGATGTAATTTTAAATATTAGAATATTTAATTAGATATTAAAAGTAGAGTTATTTGAATAAGCCTTATTCTGAGGGTGACATTTGAGCCAAGGAATTGAAAGAGGGGAGTGAGTTGGCCATGTGGCTATTGGATGGGAGTGCCATCCAGGAAGCCAGAAAGCCCTAACATCAGAGCATATTGAAGAAACAGTGAGGAAGCTAGTGAAGCTGAAGTGGGGCGAGCAAGGAGGGCATTAAGAGGTGAGGTTGGACAGGTCATGGGGAATTTAATCATACAGGGATTTGTAGGCCAAAATAAGGAATTTGGCTTTTATGCTAAGCACAGTCAGGAGTCACTGGAGGGTTTTACTGATTGGGGGTGGGGTGGATATGCTATGACTTGTGTTTTAAATGGATCCTTCTGAGAAATGCATTGTCAAAAAGCTTTAGGAGGGCATGAGTGAAATCAGGGAGACCAGTTAGAAGACTGTTACAATAATTTGGGCAAGAGATGACAGGTGACTTGGACCAGACCTAATAATGATGCCTATTTCGTAGGGTTGTTGTACGGATTAGATGAGATAATGTGTGAATGGTCTTAGAATGATGCTTTGTGTAATGTAAGCATGTAACAAATGGCAACTACTATTATCTAAAAGTGACCTCATGTCAAGACTGAGCACATGGAGCCCTAGAATTTATTTGGGTTTTAATTCCTTTCTAACTTGAGAAATGTTTTCCAGGTGATTCTACTCTGCATTTCAAGGTAATATTAATGATCCAGGATGTTTGTACAAATTATGCTCAGCTATATAGCTGTGCAAATTCTCCAGAGAGAGTTATTCAATGTTCTTGAAATAACAGAATGGCTGAATTATAATAGGATATTAGCAATATAAAATGCATACTAAAACACGGGAGTCTACCTGGGCTGTTTGGTGGGGCCAATGACAGACGCCGGGAGTTCTCACGCCCAAGCAGCACCTCCCAGAACCTCTGCCGTCAGTGTCCTCATCCCCACGGTGAGCCATAGCCACACCCCGCCTCCGCAGGAGAGACTCCAACACTAGAAGATACACCAGAAATACATCTACACGTGGAACAACTCCTGCAGAAAACCTACTGAACGCTGGCAGAAGACCCCAGACCTCCCAAAAGGCAAGAAACTCCCCACGTACCTGGTGCTCAAGGAGAGGGGACTGGGAGCGCTGCTTAAAGGAGCTCCAGAGACTGGCGTGAGCCGCGGGTACCATCGCGGACCCCAGAGACGGGCCTGAGACGCTAGGGCTGCTGCAGCCGCCACCAAGAAGCCTGTGTGCGAGCACAGGTCACTCTCCACACCTCCCCTCCCGGAGCCTGTGCAGCCGGCCAACGCCAGGGTCCCGGGATCCAGGGACGGCTTCCCCGGCAGAACGCACAGGGCGCCTCAGGCTGGTGCAACGTCCCGCCGGCCTCTGCCGCCGCAGCCTCGCCCCGCGCTCCGTGCCCCTCCCTCCCCCCGGCCTGAGTGAGCCAGAGCCCCCGAGTCAGCGGCTCCTTTGACCCCGTCCTGTCTGAGCGAAGAACAGACGCCCTCCGGCGACCTACACGCAGAGGCGGGGCCAGATCCAAAGCTGAGCCCCGGGAGCTGTGCGAACAAAGAAGAGAAAAGGAAATCTCTCCCAGCAGCCCCAGGAGAAGCGGATTAAATCCCCACAATCAACTTGATGTACCCTGCATCTGCGGAATACATGAATAGACGGCAAATCATCCCAAATTGAGGAGGTGGACTTTGAGAGCAAGATTTTTTCCCCCCTTTTCCTCTTTTTATGAGTGTGTATGTGTATTCTTCTGTTTGAGATTGTGTCTGTATAGCTTTGCTTTCACCATTTGTCCTAGGGTTCTATCTGTCTGGGTTTTTTTTTTTTTTTT
>RJWK010033419.1:0-23162 GCA_004363435.1 Platanista minor | reverse complement strand
AAAAAAAAAAAAAAAGAAAAGGTGCTCAAAGTCACTAATCATCAGGAAAATGCAAATCAAAACCACAGTGACATATTATCTCACACCTGTTAGAATGGCTATTATCAAAAAAAATGATAACAAGTGTTGGTGAGGATATGGAGAAACTGGGACCCTTGTACATTGTTGGTGGGAATGCAAAATGGGGCAGCCCCTATAGAAAACAGTATGGAGTTTCCACAAAAACATTAAAAATAGAACTACTATGTGATCCAGCCATCCTACTTCTGGGTATATATCCAAAAGAACTGAAATCAGGATCTAAAGAGATGTCTGCACTCCCATGTTCACTGCAGCATTATTCACAATAACCCAAATATGAAAACAACCTAAATGTCCATCAATGGAAGAATGGATAAAGAAAATGTGGTATATACATACAATGGCATATTATTCAGTCTTAAAAAGAAGGAAATCCTGCCGTATGTAACAACATGGATGAACCTGGAGGACATTATGCCAAGTGAAATAAGCCAGTCACAGAAAGACAAATATTGCACAATTCAACTTATATGAGAGACCTAAAATAGTCAAATTCATAGAATCAAAGAGTAGAATGATGGTTGCCAAGGGCTAGGGGGAGGGGGAAATGGAGAGGTGTTGTTCAATGGGTATAAAGTTTCAGTTACACAAGATGACTAACTTGTACAGACCTGTTGTACAACATAGTATCTATAGTTAACAATATTGTATTGTACACTTAAAAAATGTATTAAGAGGGAAGATCTCAGGTTAAACGTTCTTACCATATACAGGAAGAGAAAGAGAGAGAGAAAGAGAAACAAAGAGAGAAAGAGAAAGAAAGAAAAGAAAGAAAGAATAAAAGGAAGAAAGGGAGAAAGAAAAGAAAGAGGCACAAGGCAACTACTTTTGGAGGTAATTGATATGTCTATTACCTTGATTGTAGTAATGGTTTTATGGCTGTGTACATGTGTCTAAACTCATCAAATTATATACATTAAATTTGTGCAGTTTTTTGTACATCAATTATACTTCAATAAAGCTGTTTAAAAAACTTAAAAAAAAAAAGAATTGAAAGGAACCACTCACATGACTTAGTCATAAATCAGATATTAGTGTAAGTAAATATCCTACAAGTAGATACCCAGTCTTCCTTAGGATTCACAGTTAACCTATGTAGTCACACAATTCTTTAGAAATAGAGTTCCATAGTTCACATGCCTTGAACCAATCAGAAGGTCACCCTGGTCATGATCTTCTCTGCATTCTCTACTTAGCATTCTAATTCAGTCAACATACAATCACAGTTTATGCAACTTCTCTTCCTTTTTCCTTACACCTCTCCTCCCCCAACCTTTTTTGTGCTAATTAGTGCTACTCTGAGAGAAGCTGGGACAGAGAGAAAACAAGCTAATGAATTGTTCTCTTCAATTTGATGAGTGTCTGAAGAGAGGATATATAAACTGTAGGTTGAATGTCATTTGCTTATGTATATATGTATGCACGTACACATGTATGTGTTATCTATATGGGAATTTAAATTACTCAAATTTTCCTTCCCCTTATTATTAGGCTTTCCATATAATCTCTGTTCAAGGAGGTCAAAATTTCATATGGCCAAACTTATACTTTGGTTCATTTAAAACCATACTTTAGGGCTTCCCTGGTGGCGCAGTGGTTGAGTCCGCCTGCCGATGCAGGGGACACAGGTTCGTGCCCCGGTCTGGGAAGATCCCACATGCCACAGAGAGGCTGGGCCCGTGAGCCATGGTCCCTGAGCCTGCGCGTCTGGAGCCTGGGCTCCACAACAGGAGAGGCCACAACAGTGAGAGGCCTGCGTACCACACACACACAAAAATAAAACATACTCTATGGGTGACAAGTTTATGGCTTTGTATTATATACTGACCTTGAATTGTGAAACTCACATATTAGTTTCTGTAGGTTTTGTCATGGTGGTTAAGACTGTGGTTGCTTCCTTAGAATTTTCTGTACAATCATGTTGTTTATACTTAGGGACAGTTTTACTTCTTTCTTAGCAATTTTTGTTTTATTTCTTTTTCTTACTTTTTTCATTGGCTAGGATTTCTACTACTATGTCAAATAAAAATAGTGACAGTAGATATCCTTGCTTTGTTCCTGACCTGAAGGAGAAAGCATTCAACTTTCATCATCACTATTTTAGCTGTAGGCTTTTTGTAAATGCACTTTACCACATTGAGGAGTTTACATCTATTCTTTGTTTACTGACAGTTAATTTTTTTTAAATCATGAATGGACACTGAATTTTGTCAAATGCTCTTTCTGCATCATTTGAGATAATCACATGATATTTAACTTTTAGTCTGTTCATACAGTAAGTAAAATTGTTTGATATTTGAATCGTTCCTGGGATAAAGCCCAGTTGGTCATATATATGATATATATATATATATATATATATCATATATAATATTTTTATATGTATTGTTGGATTTGATTCACTAATTTTAAAAGAATTTTATGTCTATGTTTATGAGGAATATTCATTTGCAGTTTTCTGTAATGCCTTTGCCTGACTGTGGTATGCAGGGTTATTCCAGCCTCATAAATTAGTCAGGAACTGTTTCTTCTGCTGCTGCTGTTGCTTTATAAAGAGTTTATATAAGATTATTATAGCTACCTTAATTCTTTGATAAAATTCATCAGTGAAACTACCTAGAGCTGAAGTTTTCTCTGTGAGGGGATTTTTGTTAATAAATTTAACGTTGTTCATAGACATAAGCCTATTCATATTTTCTACTTCATCTTGTGTCACTTTTGATAAATTGTATTTTTCAAAAAATTGTCCATTTCATAGAAGTGGCATATACTTGTTCATATAATTTATTATTCTTTATAGTTTGTAAAATTTCTGATGATATCCCTTTTCCTTCCTGATATTGGTAAATTTGCATTTTCTCCTTTTGTCTTGAAAAGCCTTGCCAGAGATTTAATAATTTTGTCAACGTTTTTAAAAACTAACTTTTGGCTTTGTTAATCTTCTCTGTTGTTTGCATTCTATTTAATTTGTTTCTACTCTTAATTATTTCCTTTCTTCTACTTACTTTTGGGTTAATTTGCTCATCTTTTTCTGCCTTCTTAACATGGAAATATAAATCACTGATTTCTAAGCCTTTCCTCCTTTCTACCTTTTAACTTTATTGAACTATAGTTGATTTACAATGTTGTGTTAATTTCTGCCATACAGCAAAGTGATTCAGTTATAGATACATATACATACATATACTTTTTCATATTCTTTTCCACTATGGTTTGTCACAGGGTACTGGATATACTTCCCTGTGCTATATAGTGCCTTTCCTCCTTTCTAAGACAAGCATTGGAAACTATAAATTCCTCTCAAGCACTGCTTTAACTGCAACCCGAAGTTGATATGTTGTGTTTTCAATTATTATTCAGTTTTAAATAATTTCTAATTCCCCTTATACACAAATTACACCTCAATGACAAAATCATGAAAAATTATTTTCATGAGCCTCTGATGTACCAGAGAATCTATATGCACATAGTATATGAATTATTTGGTGAGAACCATGTTTTATGGACAATCTATGCAAGTATAACCAGTGGTGGAGTAACTTTTTAAATTAGGATTTTAAAGAAAATATTTCCAAGGTCAGGTTACAGAGAAAGCACCAGACACAAAATTCATTCACTGCAGTCAAGCTAATGCCACTTACAAGGGCAGCCAAGGTGCACAAGGTAACAGTGTCATCAATGCAGTTCATTTTGTACAAACATTTTTTAAAAAGTAGAGCCTGGTAGAATCTTTACAATACTTTTAAATAAGGTTGTTGCTAACCATAAAAACTGTTTCATCTCTGGTATCTTGTGGCAAAATACAGAAGTGAAGAAACTTGTCAAATGTAAAGATGTTGCACATTTTTTGACAAAGGACAAGTGTTATAAATCTTCCAAATTTCTCTGTGATGACAAGAAGTATGTGACATAGCAGATATTTTGAAAAAATATATAATTATACTTAATCTGTCTCTTCAAAGCAAAGGTGTCATTTTTAGCAATGAGAGCAGAAATATTTAAAAGACAAACATGGAAATGTTTAAACATATGGATTTTAAAAAATAACATATGTAAATGTTTTCATAAAAATTATGTGTGTCACCTCTAAAAAGCCTCATGTCATTTTAAACCTGTGTTTTTTTTTTTAAATAAATTTATTTATTTATTCAGGGCTGCGTTGGGTCTTCGTTGCTGCACGCGGGCTTTCTCTAATTGCCGCGAGCGGGGGCGTCTCTTCGTTGCGGTGCGCGGGCTTCTCATTGTGGTGGCTTCTCTTGTTGTGGAGTACAGGCTCTAGGCGTGTGGGCTTCAGTAGTTGTGGCACGTAGGCTCAGTAGCTGTGGTGCCATGGGTTTAGTTGCTCCACAGCATGTGGGATCTTCCGGGACCAGGACGCAAACCTGTGTCCCCTGCGTTGGCAGGCGGATTCTTAACCACTGCACCACCAGGGAAGTCCTAAACCTGTTTTTAAATCTTTCTAACAAAGAATTTTCATAGGAACCACTTAAAAATATAAAACTACAACATCATCCAATTAGTGTGCCAGAACAACTTAATGACATGAAGAAAAATAGAAATCTACTAGCTGAATTTCAGTAAAAGCCTTTGCATAATTAATGAGCGGATAAAAACACTGAGCATCAGGCTTTAGTAAATGCAGTCAGTCAATGATGCTCCTTCTTCATATGATGTACATAGTGTTGTGAGGTCTATATTTCAGCCATAAAATCCACTAAATGCATGCATTTTAAAAATGAATGAGACCATTGAACTGCTCCATCACAAAGCAAGAAACCAAGATTTTAATAAATAAAGAATCCTATTCAATCACACTGCTGTCACTGGTGGCAAAAAAAAGAACTGACGGGATGCTATCAAAAAGTTTAGCGACTACTGGTTAAGAGCATGAATTGGGTTTGTGTACTGGTCCTACCTTAGACAACCCTAGGTTAGCTATTTAATCTATCAGTTTCCTTCTATGAAAAATGAGAATATTAAAAATATATACCTCATAAGGATTAAATGAGACTAAAATGCATATAAAGTGCCTGGACCATTGCTAGTCACTTATGTAACTTTATATAAAAATATTATTGTATAATATTATTACATTAAAATTATGTTATTGTTATAATAAAATTGCTATTATAACAATCAACATTATATAACTTCATATAATAAGTATAATGTAAGTCACTTATATAACTTTGAAATATTCTAGCAGCTTCATTAAAAGAGTGAAAAGAAACAGGTGAAACTAATTTTAATAATATATTTTATTTAACCTTATATCTCCAAAATATTATCCTTTCAACATGTGGCACTGGTCACATTTCAAGTGATCAGTAGCTACATGTGGCTGGGGGCTACCATATTGGCCAGTGCAGGTCTAGAAGATAGTAAATGTGTATAACAGCTACTATTTGAAATGCTTTTATTGTTATTACTACTATAATTTTCAAAACACCAGACATCCTCATATTCAAATGTAAATCCAAAGCATATTCCTAGATCAAATATTACCTTTGTCATTTCTCTTTTAGGATCTTGGCAATGGCCTTATTTTTGTTGTTTGAGAATCATAAGTAACACAGTTGGCTTTATGAGGTTGAATCACAGACCATGGGGCTAGTCTATAAATAATCAGGAGGAAATGTAAAATTAGATAGGCATTAAGTAAGAAACAGACTTTCTCAAGTAAACTTTCAAAATAGAGAAAAAGAAAAAAAGATATTAAATAATCCAAGCAAGGGGCCATTGATTGAGGACACTTTATGCTCTAACAAATCCAGAATATGTTCTAACCATAAAGACTACCAGTGTGCATATCTTGGGTGGGGAGGGGTGATAAAAATAAGTAAAGAAATCTAATATGGAAGGAAAAAAATCAAAGTATAAAGCCTTTTAATAAATGAATATTGAAAAGAATATTATGAAAGCATTCAATCCCATTTTTTTTTCCATTCATTTTCATTTTTAAATGTTCACTTTTCTTTTGCTTTAATGTTGTGGTGCCACCAAATAAGAAAATTAGGGCTTCCCTGGTGGCGCAGTGGTTGAGAGTCCGCCTGCCGATTCAGGGGACACGGGTTCGTGCCCCGGTCCGGGAAGATCCCACATGCCGCGGAGTGGCTGGGCCCGTGAGCCATGGCTGCTGAGCCTGCGCGTCCGGGGCCTGTGCTCCGCAACAGGAGATGCCACAACAGTGAGAGGTCCGCGTACCGCAAAAAAAAAAAAAAAAGAAAATTATATCTTTAGCAAAAAAGATTTATCCCAGACGTGAACAAAACACTTAATGAATACTTAATAAATAATTTATAATATATTAATAAATTAATAGTTAAATAAACACCTAATAAAATGAATCATATTATTAATCAGTATCTATATGAAACATATTAATGGGGTTTTAAGGATTATCTATCTAAAGGATTGATCAGCAACCGAAATCTGATCTTACAAAATAGCTTTCTGAGCATAAGCCTATTTTGAATGTGATTTATTAGCATTAACCTGAAAATTTAGGTCTGAATTTGCCTCTAATCACTTTGCAAGTCCATCTGCACAGCAGCTGTCTAATTTAGACTCACATCCTCACTTTACATTACATACAGTACAGAACTCTACAAGTTCAATAAAGAAGTCTCACAGAGTCATAGTACGTATGAATATGCCATCATAAAATGGACCTGGGGGCTTCCCTGGTGGCGCAGTGGTTGAGAGTCCTCTTGCCGATGCAGGGGAAACGGGTACGTGCCCCGGTCCGGGAAGATCCCACATGCCGCGGGGCGGCTGGGCCCGTGAGCCATGGCCGCTGAGCCTGCACGTCCGGAGCCTGTGCTCCGCAACGGGAGAGGCCACAGCAGTGAGAGGCCCGCGTACCAAACACACACACACACACACACACACACACACACACACACACACACACACACACAAATGGACCTGGGACACTGATTGATCTCACACCTAAGTTCACTCTTTTTCATTGAAAATAAAATAGCCCATTACACACCGAAAAGCAAGTCATTAACTGTAAAGTGGTTCTTAGGCTTTTCTAAAACCTTGAGCCCTTTCCAAGGTGAAAGCTATGCATCCCCTTCCCAGAAAAATTGACATATGCAGAAAAGATTTGTGTGCAATCTTCATGTGTCTCCTCTGACCCTATGTTAATGTATTGCTGGAGCAGAAAGATCACCCACAGGCAAATATTCCACAGTTCTAGGTGGCCAAGAAAGTAGTCACACAGACGGAACTGCTTCTCTTTCTGCCCTAGCCCCACCATACCCATTTCCTGGTTGGTCGGGCGAAGGTGGACCCAATCAGGGGCAATTAGTTTTCCATAACCATCAGTTAAGTTGGTCCATAGCATATACCCAGTAGCATCCATAACTAATATCTTACCAGTGTTTTTAAATCAGAATTTTTTAACAAAAGAGGTGAATTAATACACATTATAGAAAACTATAATGCCAATTTACTAAGCATCTAAAGGATAAATATGTAAGTCAGTTATAAATGCCTTATATTACTATACATCTTTTTTCATCCATTGATTCAATAATGCTATTGAACATCTACTCTGTGTCTGGTACTGTGCTGAAAAGCCATGACGAGGACGCAAGGAGCTTATAGTCCATTGAGGGAGACGTAAGTAAACAACAGTTACAAAAGAAGAGAGGAAATGTTAAAATGGGGTTAAGTGCAAGGAAACCAGAGGAGGAGCCTGGTTTTCAGGTAAGGTTTTGGGCAAAGTTGAAGACAAGGCTGAGTCCAGGAGAATGAGTAGGGGCACAAGGCACTCCAGGCCAAGATGAAAGCAGGAGCGATGGCCTGGAGAAGGAGGAGTAAGTGCTGAGGCTGGCAAGCTTGTCAGCCTGGCGGAAGCAGAGGTCAGAGAAAGGACATCACAGCAGGTGAGTCTGGAGAGACAGACAGACGTCAGATCATGAAGGGTCTTGTATATCTTGCTGGAGCTTTCGGACACCATCCTGAGAGACCATGGCAAGGCAATGAAGTGACTGAAATTGGGAAACAATGGGTTCAGATGAGTAAATTAAGCAGTGGTTCCCACAGTGTGGTCCACAAAGCTCTAGGGCACTCCTACAATCTTCAGAAGTCTGTGTGGTCAAAAACATTTTCATAATAATAGTAAGACACTGTTTTCCTTTTTTACTCTCATTCTCTCATGGACCGTGGAGTTTTCCAGAGGCTACAAAATGAGTGATGACATCACTGATCTGATGTGCTTGTGTTATTCTTGTGTTTTAAATTTTATTGTTTTAGTTTCTAATTAAGTAAATATCTATATTGATATCTATCCATAGCACAGAAACGAAGGTTCTTGGAGCCCTCAACAAATTTTAAGAATGCCAAGGTTGCCTGAGATCAAAAAGTTTGAGAACGGCTGAATTAAAGGTTTCACTCCAACTGTACAGGATGGAATAGGGAGGGAGGGAGAGGAACAGTTAGGAGGGTCATTTACATCACTGGTAACTGATGATGGTGGCCTAGATTAAGGCTTAAAGTAGGAATAGAGAAAAGGAGATGAGTCTAAGATATGTTGAGGAGGCAGAATCAACAGAATTTGGTAATTAATTAAACGTGGGCTGTAAAGGAGACGTCAAGAAGGACAATCAGATTCTGGCTTTGGAAGTTAAGTGGAGGCCTTACAGTTAGAGGCAACCCAGGAGGAGCTGTAAGGAGGAGGCTGATTTTTCAGATGTGTTTTGCATCTATCTAGCTGGTCATGTCCACTGGTGAGCTGGCTACACAAGTCTGGAGTACAGCAGAGCCTATAGCTGGAAATAGATCATGAGGTACCTTCAGCACGTAGGTGTCAATTGAGGTTTTAAAGGAGATGGGATCAGCTCCAGAGGATGTGGAGTATGACAAGAAAGCAGGACTTAGAAGAGAACAGGAATGGGCAGAAGAGGACTCTTAGAAGAAGAAAAACAAGCAAACCATAAACGTACTATCAGGAAGGTAAGGTGAGAGCATTTTAGGAAGAAGGCATGAGTCCATTGTGTAAAACACTGCTGAAGGGAGGCTTCCAATTCTGACAAGATGACGAACCAGACTTGGTGGCTGAGTTCCTTCCGCCAAAGAAACTACAGAAGCTAGAGGTTGCACAGACGAAAGTATCAGTAACATAAAAACTGAGAAAGTCCCAGGGAAACCAAAGGCTGTCATGAATCAGCAAAGCTCAAGTGCAGTCTGGTGCAATGAGAGAAGAAGTTGAGAGAAAGCTTTTAAATTCTGCTCTACTCTCCACCCAGCACTGCCATGCAAGATCACAAAAAACCAGCCTGTTTCTGGGGTACAACATCAGGCACCCCAAAGCCCAGTGGAGCAGGGAGCTAGAGTACAGCAGTGAAGCAGATCGCCCCCTGGGGCATTCATTCCTCCACTTCTCCCCTTTAAACCTCCAGGACTAAAAGATGACAAACCAAGGAGATTGGCATGATAGTGAAATGTAACGCAAGAGAAACCTCTAAGGCCTTGAAGAAAGAAAGAGCTTATAATTTCCAAAGGATAAAAATCTGAATGAAATCGTATCTCCCAGTAGAAAAAATTGGATGCAGAAAGATAATAAAGTAATATTTTAAAGTACTGAAGGGAAAAACTTTGAGCCTACAATTTTATGTCCAAAAATTATTATATACATGTGATGGTGAAATAAATATGCTCTCAGGCTGATAAGGTCTCAGAAAGTTTGCCACCCAAGGGAACACTCTTGCACTGCTCGTGGGAATGTAAATTGATACAGCCACTATGGAGAACAGTATGGAGGTTCCTTAAAAAACTACAAATAGAACTACCCTATGACTCAGCAATCCCACTACTGGGCATATACCCTGAGAAAACCATAATTCAAAAAGAGTCATGTACCAAAATGTTCATTGCAGCTCTATTTACAATAGTCAGGAGATGGAAGCAACCTAAGTGTCCACCGTCGGATGAATGGATAAAGAAGATGTGGCACATATATATAATGGAATATGACTCAGCCATAAAAAGAAATGAAATGGAGTTATTTGTAGTGAGGTGGATGGACCTAGAGTCTGTCATACAGAGTGCAGTAAGTCAGAAAGAGAAAGACAAATACCATATGCTAACACATATATATGGAATCTAAGAAAAATGTCATGAAGAACCTAGAGGTAAGACCGGAATAAAGACACCTACCTACTAGAGAATGGACTTGAGGATATGGGGAGGGGGAAGGGTAAGCTGTGAGAAAGTGAGAGAGTGGCATGGACATATATACACTACCAAACGTAAAATAAATAGCTAGTGGGAAGCAGCTGCATAACACAGGGAGATCAGCTCGGTGCTTTGTGACCACATAGTGGGGTGGGATAGGGAGGGTGGGAGGGAGGGAGATGCAAGAGGGAAGAGATATGGGAACATATGTATATGTATAACTGGGAACATATGTATATGTATAACTGATTCACTTTGTTATAAAGCAGAAACTAACACACCATTGTAAAGCAATTATACTCCAATAAAGATGTTTAAAAAAAAAAAAGAAAGTTTGCCACCCAAAGGCCCGCTTTGGAAATATTCTTAGAGGAAGTGCTTTAAAAAGATGAGAAATAAATTCAGGGGAATCCTGCAAGAGATACAGAAAATAAGAATGATCAATAAATTTTAAAAATGTACTACCCTCTAAAAAGACAAGGACCAAAGAAAAGAAACAGAAAAAAATATAGCCCAAAACAATCCAGTTCTAAATACCAGAAGATACCAACATGGTGTGGGGAAGGGGGTGTGAGGGCTACAAGGATGAGAGAGCCTCATTGGAGAAACCTGTAGATGATGCTAAGTTAAAATTCGACAGCAATGAATACGGTAAGAATGGCACAATTATAGCAGCGAGGCCATGAGAAAGCCTGAGAGGTGTCTGCTGAAAGAGGTCATTCTTGACTATTTGGATAATCAATTTAAGAAAGGTAGTGGGGACTAAAGCCAGACAGCAGTGGATTTAGGAGTGAGCAAGAGACGAAGAAACAGAGAGCAAGTACAGAAAACTCTTGTAAAAATTACCTTTATGTAACAGGCAGGGGAAACCCTGGGTTGTGGGAGGGCTTCTGAGATGGGAAGGAATTGAGCATTTAAAATTTTATGTATCATCACAAAATAGATTTAAGGTGGTTTGGAAATACATACAAACCAAATGAGCAACTTAGGATATAGGGGAACTGAAAGGGGGAAAATTAAGTCATCAGATGTACAGCATGCATACCTCACACACTTGCAAAGATGGGGCGGAGGGGGGTGCTGAGCTTCCTAGCAGCCAATTCAAAGAGAACACTTTGCTTAAAAATGAACGCACATAAACATGAATTTCAATTAGAACCCCGATCTGCATTCACACAGGATGCTGCAACAGGCCCTAGAAGAGCTGGCTAAGTCCTTGTCTTGGTCCATCTATACTCTAATGTCTTCATTAGCTTCCACAAAGAATAGACGTCTCCTCGATAAGGCATCAATTACTCCAACTTGCAAGCAGACAAGACAAAGACTGAGAGGAGATTTTCTGCAAACCAGATTTTTAAAAGAATGCCTTACATTTAATTTCTTTCCCATCTTGGTTCCACTGTCTCTTTTATTCCTTCCTGTTTTCTAAATGACTGTTACCGTCACATTCAATTGGTATTGAAGCCCTGCCAGGAGTAATGGCCAGAGCAGTCCGAGGAGCACTGAGCTGTTTCTCCTTGATTTTGTCCTTCTGTATCTCAAGTAGAACAAAAGCCTTGTCTTCAAGGAACAGTTCAAACATCAACAGGCACGTTGCTTTTCATAAACCACATGTCCACCTCAGTCACCTTTTTTCTTTCTTTCCTGGATTGAACTTCTAAGTCTACCTGCATTATTCTTTGTTGATTTGCTTCAGTCATGTCTCAAATTCATATACATATATAATTTCATTTAAGCTTCCAAACAACCTTGTTATGTATTATTACCCTACCTCTATAGATAAGGAAAAAATAAAATCAGAGTTAAGTTGCCTGAGTTGTACTGATTACAGCCCAAGTGGCAGTGCTGAGATTCCAACCTTTTTGTAAGAAATAATTAAGGAATAACACAGAGAGACCCCTGAGTGTATGTCTCTGGATCTTTTCCTGGATCTTTAAATGGCTGTTGTTCTGCTCTGGTATTTTCTATGCTATTTTGTTTGCTTGTTGTTGTTGCTGTCTTTGGTTTAAGTAACATCAGCGATGGTTAACATACAAACTTCTAGCTGGGAGAGCAAATCTATTTCAGGGTACCCAGTAAGGATGTGAGGGAAAAATGCCCATCCCTTGGTTGTTCCAGAAGGGATGGCTTGTTTGCTTCAGAAAGCTGAAGGAAGACTCTGGGAGCACATTAATAGATGCTAACAACTTTTTCTATAGGAAAGCGTGAAAACTTGCCCCACTCTTGTGCAAGATGGAACACGAAATATTTTGATACATTATCCTTCTATATTAAAAAAAAAAAAATCTAGGCTGCTGTTTTAAAATAGGGCAGATGTGACCCCAGTTGCCTTTTGGGGGGTTAATTTTTAAATGTTTGCACACCAACAATTTCATCAACAAAAATATACATCTCTGAATAAAATGAGAAATACTTATAACCAAGAAGAACAATAATGTCACTGGTAGTTACTGATTTTATAATGTTTTTCAGTTTATCAGAGGGATTTTTCTTTTTGTGCAAGCATTTTGCTTGCTTATTTTGGGTCAAATTCTAAACCTAGCCCTGACACCAGTATTTAATTCCCAGAAGCTAATATATGTACACAAGGAAAGCTTCCAAAGATATCTTCCTATCAACTGAGTTATTTAAAATAATAATATATTTGTCTGCCAGAAAAAACATACTGATATCATTTTTTTTTTTTTAAGAAGAAGTTGTGGGTAGGAGTTTATTAATTAATTAATTAATTTTTGCTGTGTTGCGTCTTCGTTTCCGCGCGAGGGCTTTCTCTAGTTGTGGCAAGCGGGGGCCACTCTTCACTGCAGTGCACGGGACTCTCACTATCGCGGCCTCTCTTGTTGTGGAGCACAGGCTCCAGATGCGCAGGCTTAGTAGTTGGGGCTCACGGGCCTAGTTGCTCCGCAGCATGTGGGATCCTCCCAGACCAGGGCTCGAACCCGTGTCCCCTTCATTAGCAGGCAGATTCTCAACCACTGCGCCACCAGGGAAGCCCACTGATATCATATTAAAGCTAGACTTTTGGATGGGGAAACATATTTTGTTATTCTTTTCTAAACAATTTAAAAAAGAAATATGAAAATCATTATAAAATAAAACTTTCTAGAGTCATAAAATTATTTTATACTCCTAAGGGGTTAATTCCTTTTTTAAATTAATTGAAGTATATTTGATTTACAGTGTTGTATTAGTTTCAGATGTACAGCAAAGTGATTTAGTTATACATACACATATATCTATTCTTTTTCAGATTCTTTTCCCATATAGATTATTATAGAATATTGAGTAGAGCTCCCTGTGCTCTACAGTAGGTCCTTGCTGATTATCTATTTTATATATAGTAGTATGTATATGTTAATCCCAACCTCCCAATTCATCCCCTCCCCTCTTCCCCCTTTGGTAACCATAAGTCTGTTTTCTAAGTCTGTGAGTCAGTTTCTGTTTTGTAAATAAGTTCATTTGTATCATTTTTTTATTTTTATTTTTATTTTTTGTGGTATGCGGGCCTCTCACTGTTGTGGCCTCTCCCGTTGCGGAGCACAGGCTCCGGACGCGCAGGCTCAGCGGCCATGGCTCATGGGCCCAGCCGCTCCGCGGCATGTGGGATCTTCCCGGACCGGGGCACAAACCCATGTCCCGTGCACTGGCAGGTGGACCCTCAACCACTGCGCCACCAGGGAAGCCCTGTATCCTTTTTTTAGATTCCACATATAAGTGATATGATTTGATATTTGTCTTTCTCTGTCTGACTTACTTCACTTAGTATCATCATCTCTAGGTCCATCCATGTTGCTGCAAAAGGCATTATTTCATTCTTTTTTCATTCATTTTATACATATTAGTGTATATATGTCAATCCCAATCTCCCAATTCATCACACCCCCACCCCCACCCCCGCCACTTTCCCCCCTTGGCGTCCGTACGTTTGTTCTCTACATCTGTGTCTCAATTTCTGCCCTGCAAACCAGTTCATCTGTACCATTTTTCTAGGATCCACATATATGCGTTAATATACTATATTTGTTTTTCTCTTTCTGCCTTACTTCACTCTGTATGACAGTCTCTAGATCCATCCACATCTCTACAAATGACCCAATTTCGTTCCTTTTCATGGCCGAGTAGTATTCCATTGTGCATATGTGTCATATCTTTATCCATTCATCTATCGATGGACATTTAGGTTGCTTCCATGTCCTGGCTATTGTAAACAGTGCTGCAATGAACACTGAGGTGCATGTATCTTTTCGAAGTATGGTTTTCTCCAGATATATGCCTAGGAGTGGGATTGCTGGATCATATGGTAGCTCTATTTTTAGTTTTTTGAGGAACCTCCATACTGTCTTCCATAGTGGCTATATCAATTTACATTCCCACCAATAGTGTAGGAAGGTTCCCTTTTCTCACAACCTCTCCAGCATTTATTGTTTGTAGACTTTTTGATGATGGCCATTCTGACCGGTGTGAGGGGATACCTCAGTAGTTTTGATTTGCATTTCTCTAATAATTAGCGATGTTGAGCATCTTTTCATGTGCTTTTTGGCCATCTGTATGTTTCCTTTGGAGAAATGTCTATTTACACCTTCTGTCCATTTTTTGATTGGGTTATTTGTTTTCTGCGTCATCTGTTTGTATATTTTGAAGAGTAATCCCTTGTCAGTTGCTTCGTTTGCAAATATTTTCTCCCATTCTGTGGGTTTTCTTTTCACTTTGTTTATGGTTTCCTTTGCTGTGCAAAAACTTTTAAGTTTTTTTTTTTCTGGCTGCGTTGGGTCTTTGCTGCTCTGCGCAGGCTTTCTCTAGTTGCGGTGAGCGGGGGCTATTCTTCACTGCAGTGTGCAGGCTTCTCACTGCGGTGGCTTCTCTTGTTGTGGAGCACGGGCTCTAGGTATGTAGGTTTCAGTAGTTGTGGCTCTCGGGCTGTAGAGCGCAGGCTCAGTAGTTGTTGCGCATGGGCTTAGTTGCTCCGCGGCATGGGGGATCTTCCCAGACCAGGGATCGAACCCGTGTCCCCTGCATTGTCAGGCAGATCCCCAACAACTGTGCCACCAGGGAAGTCCCGCTTTTAAGTTTATTCAGTCCCATTTGTTTATTTTTGTTTTTCTTTTCGTTTTTTTTTACTGGAGTATACTTTCTTTACACTGCTGTGTCAGTTTGTTTTTATCTTCATTACTCTAGGAGGTGGATCGAAAAAGATATTGCTGTGATTTATGTCAAAGAGTGTTCTGCCCATGTTTTCCTCCAAGAGTTTTATAGTATCTGGTCTTACATTAGTTCTTTAATCCGTTTTGAGTTTATTTTTGTGTATGGTGTTAGGGAGTGTTCTAATTTCATTCTTTTACATGTAGCTGTCCAGTTTTCCCAGCACACGGAGGGGTTAATTCTAATATTTCCACAAAGACAGGTCATAAGTGACAAGCCAGAAGCTGTGACTTGTGCTTGAGGTAGATGTTTTAGTACTATAAGAAGCCCTGTGATTAAGTAAAAATTTTAGATTCAACGTTAATTAGACAATATAATCAGACAATATAATCAGGACAGCAATTGTTAATGTGTCGACCACAGATACACAGATACTGGCGAGAGAACTGGCTAAATTATCAAACCCAAAAAGAAAATGCCTACTTTTGTTATTTCCTAAGTCATCAAGAAGATTCAATTGTTCTCAGCTTTGAAAAAAGGATATTGGCTACAAAAACTTTGCATAGACAGTAGCATGCATTCTTAGATATGATGGAACAATTTAATTAATGATGATGTTACGATCCTGTTTTCATACATGCATTGTTCTATTGTCTCTTCCTAAGTGAGGAAAAAGGTGGCACTATGGGATCACACTACCAGGTTTTATATGTAGATTTTAACATAATGTGGACAGATATGTACAAGATGGCCATCATTTAGGATAAGGTTAGGCAAAGGCAGCATAATATGACCGCAGCTCCAAAGGGCTAAATGACCATTTAAAAACGGAACAAGCAAGGTGAAATGTTGCCATTACCTACTTGATCCCCTATGCCACTGAGATGTTACCTGCTGCTTTATTGGGATACTGCTTTCCATTCACTGCAATTAGACTTGTTCTATCCTGGCATATGCTACATAACCTCAGCTTTCATATTTTGAACAAGCAACAAGCAGTTGGGACTATTGGGTGATAGTCCTCATTCCTGATGCTCATCACAGCCAAAACTGATGTATGAGGTGTTTCAAGTTGTGATTGCTTGAACTGAACAATCCAAGCTACTTTGTTCATGACCCTGCATGTAAAAATGTCAAGTACTTGAAGAACTAGACGATTTGAATTTGAAATCGGGTTTAAAACTCCTGATTCCACATGAACCACCGGTCTGCTTATAACCCTAGATGGAGAAAGTGCAGATGGTTTCAGCTTACAGCAAAGAAGAGCCCTAATGCAGACTGAATCAGCCAGGAAACAAGTCAGGCTACGTAAGTACAAAACCTGATCATAGAATGTTTTTAAGCTATGTGGTTTTCTTCTTTCAAATTTATACAGTAATTCAAGCTACATGTTGACAAAATAATTTCAAGCAAAGACCCTGCCAGGCCTGCTTTAAAGAATGATCTGACACTAGCACCATTCATTTTTATATAAGCAATGAACATATTTAAAAGAATAATTTGCTTTCTTCAGGAAGTAGGAGGGAAGTTATATGGCTGCTTTACCTGTGAAGTTCTTAGCAAACCCTTTTGCTTAGATAGTTTAGTACAGGCTGGAAGAGGTTTAGGAATAATGATATTTCGCTCATCTATAAAGCCAGCTTTTCAAGTTCACAGAGGTTTCATCTGAGAACCGGAATGGTCTCCTTGAGATAGTCAAGGATATTGTTTTTTCCCTCCCGTCCTCCCTTTTTCCACCTTGCCTTCCATCTCTCCATAAACATTACTGAATGTTTACAATGGCGAGGTCTCTGCTGGATTTGACTAGATAGACCCTGAACACCTTGAGACGCAATGCTTTTGAATCCCTAGCGTAGTACCTAGAACACAGTAGGTACCTTATAAATGTTTGCTAATTATTCATCATTTTAATTTTATTCAATATGATTTTTGAATGTTTATTATGTGTTGCACACTGGGTTGGGGGCTGGCTGGGGCAGCAGTGAGAGTAGTGAATAATACACAGTTCCTCTTCTCTCAAAGAACTGCATCTAATAAAGGAGAAAGATCACAGAAATTAATTATAAAGCAGTGTGGAGTTCAATGGTAAGCCATTCATCAAAAAGGTTTTTTTAAACCCACTAATGTAAATAAAAGCATGAGGCTGGTCCAAAGAATAAAGGATGTCTTGGGGAAAGAGAATTCTTAGCAAAATGTATGTAAGATAGAGAACTAACAAAGTTACCCCTGGCAGGTCTAGTTTTTTGTTTTTTGTTTTTTGTTTTTTTTTTGCGGTACGCGGGCCTCTCACTGCTGTGGCCTCTCCCGTCGCGGAGCACAGGCTCCGGACGCGCAGGCTCGGCGGCCATGGCTCACGGGCCCAGCCGCTCCGCGGCATGTGGGATCTTCCCAGACCGGGGCACGAACGCGTGTCCCCTGCATCGGCAGGAGGACTCTCAACCACTGCGCCACCAGGGAAGCCCCACGTCTAGTTTTAAATTCTCTGATCTGCTCTTAATTTGGTCCCTTTCATAAACCCTGACTTCATTTTCTTAAGAGCTTCACTATGTTTTGGAACATAGTGTAGAACACAGGAATAACAGGAATATTAAAATATCACATACAAGTCAACCGATGAAATTTCAATCCTTAAGAAGAAAAGTTAAAATGGAAACCCCTCCATATATTAGAATAAAACCCCTTTCCCACCTCCCCCTTTTTTTAGGGAAAGAAGCATTTATAGGATATTTTCTTGTCTAAAGCACTAATTGAGTGATTTTTGTTTTGGGGTGTTTTTTTGCTATGTTTTATTTCAGGAAAGCACATTAGGTAGGATGCATCATGTTATCTCTTTAAAGACAAAGCTAAAGCCCATTTCAGGGCTTCCCTGGTGGGTGTACAATATGGTGATTTTATATTTGTATATGTTGCAAAATGACTGTCACAATAAGGTTAGCTAACACATCCATCAACTCAGAAAGTTACAGCCTGTGTGTGTGTGTGTGGTGAGAACTTGCAAAATCTACTCTCTTTGCAAATTCCAAATATAGAATATTGTTAACTACATCAGTATACATATAATATACATCATGCTGTATATTAGATCCCCATAACCTATTCATCTTATAACCAGAAGTTTGTACCTCTGACCAACCTCTCCCCCAACCAACCAATCTGTTCTGTTTCTTTTTTTTTTTAAGATTCCATATATAAGTGAGATCATAGTGTATTTGTCTTTCTCTGTCTGATTTATTTTACTTAGCATAATGCCCTCACAGTTCATCCATAATGTTGTAAATGATGCAGGATTTCCTTCTTTTTATGACTGAGTAATATTCCATTGCATACATATACTGATTCCTTTTATCCATTCATCACGGACACTTAGGTTTCCATGTTTGGTTATTGTGAATTATGCTGCAATGAACGTGGAGTTGCAGATATCTCTTCAAGATAGAGACTTCATTTCTTTTGAGTACATATCCAGAATTGGAATTGCTTCTATTTGTAATTTTTTGAAGAACCTCCGTACTGTTTTCCGTTGTTCTGCCAGCCTTTCTGACCACTGCTGGCCCTTTCTAGTTCAGCCTTTCCTCTCTCCAGGGCCAGGCCAAGTTAGATGGCCCACCTCTCTGCTTCCATAAGCAGCAGCCCCTCTGATGACTTGATTATAAATGTCCCATCACAACCCCCAAACATCTTGCTCTATGAGGCCTACCTTACCCTTAACCTCTATTTTAACTGGCACTTCCACCACCTCTCCCCAGCCATTAGCTTGTTCTTTCCTCTCATAACACATGCCACCTCCTTCCTAATGGACTTGACTTATTTACTCTCACACTTATTTTTTCTTTCTCTCAGTAAAATGCAAATTCCATGAAGGCAGGGAATGTTGGCATGTTTCCTTCACCAATATATCCCCAGCACCTGGAATACTGTAAGGAGCTCAGTAACTACGTCTCAATGAATCAATTAATTTTATTATAATTGTTGATTCACTCAAAGGTATTAATATATTTCCCAATAGCCTCTGAGTCCTTGAGTACAGGGATGCCATCTTATTCATCTCTGAATTCCCAATGTATTTTACAACATCATCATCATCACCAGGGTGATAGGGAATATTAATGAATGTGTACACATTGCTAGCTCTGTAACCCTTTTTTGCTGCGATACCATATTTCATCTTCACCATGAGATAGCTATTACATTATTATCCCCTTTGTATAGGTGAGGAAACTGAGGCTTACAGAGATGAAGTAACTTGCTCGAGTCATATAGACAATTCATGATGGAGCTGGGATTCAAGCCCATTCCATTCAAGTTTCACTCTAGAATTCTTGCTTAACAATTTTGGAATAAAAGTTAGTTGAAGATAAATGAATCTCTATAAGCCACAAAGCCACAAATTATTAATTTATTTTGGGAGAGGAGGAAATTAGAGAGGCTATCACTAGGAGGACTATGGCAATCTGTGCTTTCCATGTCTGAACAATTTCCAAATTCTTTTCTTCCTCCTCTATGTCTTGGCAACTTATCTTATTCTTCCCCCTTTTTATTTTACCGTAGAGCCTTTTCTCTTCCAGTGCATTATGTAATCTCCAGTGTTGACAGCCATCACCTTCTCTCTGGCTTCCCTGGCTGAGCCTCTCCAATTATAAGACTTCATTTCCTCTAGTTCAAGATGCTGCAGAAAAAAATTATTTTCATGGCCTCTTCCCAAGAAGATTTTTACGTGACTTTCCCCCATCACATGTGATCTTCATCTACCTCATCTCACATTTTCAGTCCATTTCCTTCTCCCCAGTGTGCTCTTTTGAGTCTTTTCTTTCTGACTCCTAACTCTCTGATATCGTTCCATAAAATCAGCTGCTAACAGGTGGCCATCTGCAACACACCCAGTTTTCTCCTGCCCCAAAGCCTTTCCTCTGGTCAAGACTCACTTCAAGGGCTTCCCTGGTGGCGCCGTGGTTGAGAGTCCGCCTGTCGATACAGGGGACGCGGGTTCGTGCCCCGGTCCGGGGAGATCCCACGTGCCGCGGAGCGGCTGGGCCCGTGAGCCATGGCCGCTGAGCCTGCGCGTCCGGAGCCTGTGCTCCGCCACGGGAGAGGCCACAACAGCGAGAGGCCCGCGTAGTGCAAAAAAAATAAAAAAGAAAAAGAAGACTCACTTCGATCCTTTCTCTTCTCTACCCTCATCCAAACCTGCCTACATGTTTTCTTTCTTCCTCAAATCTACCGGAGCAAAGCTATTCTTGTTCACCAGTCCTTAAGACTACACATATTTAAAACCCACAGCATCTTCCTTTTTAAAAAAATTTCAATGATAAATCCTTTTCTAATTCTATCCTTTCTCATGTCCTCCAGGACCTTACTTCATTAAGTGTGTGTTTCTCTTTTGCACAAACTTACTACATTTGCTGTTTCCTCTCTCTGACAGTCTCTCTTATCTTTCAAACAAGATGCAATAACAGGCACAAATGTCTCAGTCTGGCTGTGACCTTGGCCCATCTCTCTCATTCCTTTCAACTCGAATTACCCCAAAGTGTAATCCACGATGACTCTCCTCCACGCTTCCCACCTGACTGCTCTTCACCCCTGTCAGTATGCCTTAAGCCACTGCGCTACTATATCCATCCCTTGGAAGCCTACAAGCAACCATCTAAATTTAAATTTTACATAACTTAAACGCAACCTGTCTTCAATTTTCACCTTCCTCCATCTTTACACGGAATTCAACACTTACCACCACGTCTCTCTCAGCTCGTCTTTTCTTCTTTGACAAGCCTCTTTGTTACCTACCTGTCTACCTGTCTTGTCTCTTTATTAACTAAAAGGCAGAGGATTAACATAGCTGTTTTATGTCTGCTGCCTGCTCTCCACCTGCAAGGGAGGGAAGGCTGACAAGGACACTTTGCTGACCACTGTGCCCCGTACGGTTCTCTCCTTTCTGTGTAGCAAAAGCAGTAAGAAGTTCTGGCTGTAATTCCTGGAAGAAGGCCCAGAAAAGAGCTTTCCATCTTGCTCTGCTTCTGCGTTCTTAAGGTTTATCCACCAAGGCAGATGCGGTCTTCTCTGTGGCCGAGTCTGGGCCCCTGGAACTCTTCCTGGGGTCACAGCCAAAGCTTTCTACTAGTAAGTGTACCTCTGCCTTTCTTTGCCTTCTCTGAACTTTTTTTTTTTTCACTTGGAGTCTGAGGATAAGAGTAAACTTGTCAAGGTACGGCCAGGGTATTTCTGGTGCTCTAGTCCAGTTTGACCACATTTTCATGCCATCAAAACACAGAGAAGAGGAGGAGACCTTCAAGATGGTGGAGGAGTAAGACGTGAAGATCACCTTCCTCCCCACAAATACATCAGAAATACATCTACACGTGGAACAACTCCTACAGGACACCTACTGAACGCTGGCAGAAGACCTCAGACTTCCCAAAAGGCAAGAAACTTCCCACGTACCTGGATAGGGCAGAAGAAAAAAGAAAAAACAGAGACAAAAGAATAGGGACAGGACCTGCACCTCTGGGAGAGAGCTGTGAAGGAGGAAAAATTTCCACACATTAGGAAGGCCCTTCACGGGTGGAGACAGGGTGTGGTGGGGGGGAAGCTTCGAGCCACAGAGGAGAGCGCAGCAACAGGGGTGCAGAGGGCAAAGCAGAGAGATTCCCACACAGAGGATCGCTGCCGAACAGCACCCACCAGCACAAGAGGCTTGTCTGTTCCCCCGCCGGAGCGGGCGGGGCTGGGAGCTGAGGCTCGGGCTTCGGTCGGAGCGCAGGGAGAGGACTGGGGTTGGCGGGCAAGAACACCGCCCGCAGGGGGTTAGTGCACCACGGCTAGCCGGGAGGGAGTCTGGGAAAAGTCTAGACCTGACGAAGAGGCAAGAGACCATTGTTTCAGGGTGCACGAGGAGAGGGGATTCAGAGTACTGCCTAAACGAGCTCTAGAGATGGGCAGGAGCCGGGGCTACTGGCTTGGACACCAGAGACGGGCATGAAACACTAAGGCTGCTGCTGCAGCCACCAAGAAGCCTGTGTGCAAGCACAGGTCACTACCCACACCTCCCCTCCCAGAAGCCTGTGCAGCCCACCACTGCCAGGGTCCCGCGATCCAGGGACAACTTCCGCGGGAGACCACACAGCATGCCTCAGGCTGTTGCAATGTCACGCCCGCCCTCTGCCACCGCAGGCTCACCCTGCATCCCGTACCCCTCCCTCCCCCTTAACCTGAGAGGGCCAGAGCCCCACAATCAGCTGCTACTTTAACCTCGTCCGGTCTGAGCGAAGAACAGACGCCCTCAGGTGACCTACATGCAGAGGCGGGGCCAAATGCAAAGCTGAACCCCAGGAGCTGTGCTAACGAAGAAGAGAAAGGGAAAACTCTCCCACCAGCCTCAGGAGCAGCAGATTAAATCCCCACAATCAACTTGTATCTGTGGAATACATGAATAGACAACGAATCATCCCAAGTCAAGGAGGTGGACTTTGGGAGCAACTATAGACTTGGGGGTGGCTTTCTGTGCCTAATTTGTTTCTGGTTTTATGTTTATCTTAGTTTAGTATTTAGAGTTTATCATCATTGGTAAATTGTTTATTGATTTGGTTGCTCTCTTCCTTTTATTTAAATATATATATATATTTTTCCTTTTTCTCATTTTGTGAGTGTGTATGTGTATGCTTGTTTGTGTGATTTTGTCTGTATAGCTTTGCTTTAACAATTTGTCCTAGGGTTCTGTCTGTCCATTTTGTCTGTTTCTTTGTTTGTTTTTAGTATACTTT
>RJWK010033418.1:0-23162 GCA_004363435.1 Platanista minor | reverse complement strand
GACCCCCACAGCCATGTGTGCACAGAGACACACACACGTACAGACATCCACGTGCACACACTGATACATACACTTCCACAAACACACAGTTGACACGAATACACACACAAACACGCAATCACCCGTGCACACACAGACCCATTCACCCAGGCAACAGACGCATATATTCACACCCAACACACACACTCCTAGAGAGACACACACGCTCACAGCCCAAACCTGATTGTGTGCAAGGGTGCACACATACCACTCACACACAGACGAGACAAAAGAAGGAGCTTCAGTCTGGCCAGCAGGGAGGGTAGGAATGTCAAAGGTTGAGCTGTCACAGTAGACTCCCCACCCCCCAGGACCTGAGAGAAAACAGTTTCTGATCACCAGGCCTCTCCAGGAGGGCCCATTATAAAGTTCAACCAATTAAGCAGACGGTTTCTATGGCGACATTTACTTTTCTCCGCTCTGAAGTTCAGCAGCTCCCATGTCCTGGCAGATACAATGGGAGTGCAAGTCCTGGTCAACTCAGGGCAAACTGAAGGACCAGCAGTCTCTCCGACTCCTCTCTGCAGGTGACAGTCGGTGTCTCTCTTCTAAACAAGGCATGGGGGGAGAGATGGCATCCGCCGACAGAGAGCGTCTGCCAGGTCTGCCAGGACCACCCGGCAAGCCTGTCCCAGGGCAGACCATCTGATTTCCCTTCACACACACGCTCACCCACTCAGGCCACCATTCCCAAGGGCCAGGCAGGACCCAAGACGCCCCCAGCCCTGGAGGCAGCATGGTGGAGCAAGGGAAAGGGTCCCTGTCCATGTGGATCCTACAGCTGAGGGTTAGGGCAGACGGTGATCCAGAAATCACACACAGGGTTGGGAAACGATATACCTGTGATAAGGGCTCCAGTCCCTTCACAGGGTAAGACAGGGTGACAACCAGGGTGACACAGAGTGGACATAACGAGTCTCCCTGCAGACAGTCTGGCCCCCACAGGGACTCTGTTACTTTAGCTTCCTTGTTATGGCCGCCGAGCTCTCCAATACCCAGGATCCCGGAGAGAAGCAGACTCAAATCATCTAAAGACTCATGAGCGACCCACTCGGCGGCGGGGGCGGGGGTGGGGTGGGGGTGGTTGTTTCTGTGTGTGCGCGGCTGCAGACATCTTCCCGTGACTATAGCGGGAGAAACAGATTTCAGAGAAACAGCTTGCTGTGAGGGATACACAAGATGCTGAATGTGCAGTTCGAACAACTGCCGGGACCTGGAAGCTTCCTGATAAAAGTAGCCGGTGCTGTTCCACGGGATCACTCAGTGTCCTAGTTATGCTGGCCTCCAGGTCTCCGGCAAAGGAGTTTGTATCCCTCGGAGAGAAAAGAACTTGCGAGAGGGGCCAGACACGCCGAGGAAGGTGGCAGGGAAGGGGCAGAGCAGGCTGGCTGAGTTAAAATTTGGCACTGGATGATCCAGGAAAGGGTAAGCCAGGACTGCCTCGCATCTTCTGTGTGAGGCTTCAGGCCCATTTTTAATGTGTTACATAGAAATACGGAAAGGAGAACATTATTGTAAAAATGTTGACCAATGTTTACGAAATAGGGTGGAGTCGAGACTGCCATCTTTTCTCAACAAAGCCCTCTGCCAGCAGCCAGCATTCCCCTTCAGCTGCTTGCCCATCAGAGCTGGGTAAGAAGGGGCACCCACTGACCCTGGGTACCCTGGTGGCCACAGTGTTGTAGCCTCTCCCTCCATCGAGCATGCCTAGTATGCTTCACAGAACCTCTGCTCTGGTCCCCTGCCCTGCCCTGTTTCCTTATGGAGGTAGAGACCCACCCTGAGTCCCAGGCCTGCCCACAGGAGAGCAGGGGTATGAAATCTCACCTGCTTATCCTTGAAAACAGTATAATATGCTGATTCTGAGTTCTGACAATCACCTCATTTAAATCCTACTCTGCCACTTACCAGCTGAGGACCTTGGAAAGTCATTAATCACTGTAGGCCCTGGTTTCTTCATCCATGAAATGGGGAGAATAATAAGACCTCAGGGAGTTACTATAAGAAATAAATGAGATGCTGCCTATAAATAGCACACCATCTGACACATGACAAGCTATCTGTAAATGTTAGCTTTTATTTGTTTATACTCCACCTTTCTCCAGAATAGAAGTGTGAGTGAATGTGTGTGTTTGTGTGTGTTGAGCAGGATGGGTAGAAGGAAAAAGGGATGAATAAATAAAGCTGGCTCAGGCATCCCATAATAGCACAGGGTAGGCCACAAACATAGCTCTTGCATGTTGTTCTAACAGCCACCCCTTAAGGACATACCCATTGCTCAGAAGTGCTGCATTTCTTACTAGTAAGATCAGACAGAAATTTTTTCCCAAGGACACATTTTTAAAAAAATTATAAAGATATTCCAGGCAATGCCTTACCATCAAAATGGAACTCAAAGGATCTCTTGTGATGGTCATTTAAAGCTTATTAATCACTGTAAATTATTTTGACACCCCAGTGAAAAGTCATCTGTAACGCCTTTAGAATCCCATTTTCATTTAACATTAATTAAAGGCCACTAACCCTGAAGTATTAATAAAATCAAATTCCCCAAAGGAGCTCCCAGCTGACAGGCTTTAGCTCTTAACAAGTTATGAGACCCTGAGCAAAACACAGGCAGTGATGAAATTTTAACCATGGAAATGTAATCAGCCCAACTGGGATAAAGAGAGGGCATCTCTCAGAAAAATAATAGATACTTTCAATACTAAATTCTATGATCATCATTAGACTATCTCCTGAAGTTTATGGCTATTATGGCTATTTAGAGAAAGATTTTCAAGTCAAACAACCCTATTGGTATACTGTATACTTGTTTGGTGGCTCTATTCGATTATCCTGTAAATACCAGGCCCAGGACAAACATATGGGTGCCGGTGGAGGGAAGGGACTGTTGGCGCTGATGGTGTCAGAGCACAGGAGTGTAAGTGCTGAGACCAAAGACAATCCCTGATCAGAGAACACAGAGAAGGTCTATGCTACTCTCACAGAGTGTATGTTCCTAAAAAGTCGAGGTCACCAACCAACTCCCCTCTTTAAGAGTGAATATCAATCGCTCTGGTATTTCTTCAATTTTGTCTTACTTAATCATCTGCTGGCTGTTCACAACCCGCAGCTCAGCAGCTTAGCACCTCGCGAATGGACGGAAGAGCAAGCACATCACCTCCCATGGCAGCTCTGTTTTCGAGGCTACGTTATGAAGCCATCACGTTCAAATTCACGCAGCTGAGAAAAAGGCCCTGGGAGAGGATGAACGAATGTACGCAGTCGAGGGCCTGTGTTCAAACCCACCATTTTCTCCTAAAAGGGCTGTTGCCTCTTGCCTCCTCCCCTTGGATAGTTGAATGGAACTAAAGAATTTTTAACCTGTATTTCAGAAACTGACAGTTATGATTTTACACCTTAAAGACATTTTGCTTTAGCCCATTTTCATTGCAAGTCCTAAGGACTTACTGAAGCAGAGGCTGTAATTTAGAAAGCTACTGGCCCAGATTCTGATCACCTTTGCACAGTAGGGCACACATCACTAGACAGGGCCCTTCCTGTGTGCGGAAATGTCTCCCATTGTCTTGGTGGCATAAAGTTCCCTTGAAAACCTGTTCTGAAAATATTTTTGAGTGTCCATCTCAAGTAAAAACATCCTTTGTGCTGGAGGTACCCGTTGTCAAAGATCAGGTGTCCATTCCAATAGCTTTACGACCTTCAAATCCACTCCACTTCGGCCCCACAAAAGTCCCTGGGAAATTTATCTTTAGGGCCATCTCTGTGAAGCTGTGGAGGAAAGAAGGAAGGACTCAGACCTCCCCTGACCACAAACCTTTATATAGGATAAATCTAAATAACGCATAGGGAGCCCAAATTTTGGTGGATGAGGAGCAGATCCAGCCACTACCTCCAGGAGAAGGAAGGATGCTTAGGGATGTTAATTTCATCTATAAAAGTGTCTGAACCCACTGCTGCCACCTTTCCCAACCACTTCAGCTTACTCTTCAGTCAGTGTCCCCCAAAGCACAGCTCCCCAAAACACGAGACCCCAAGAGAATACTGACACACTCCACTTTTGACAGAGAGTTCTGTCCAGTTAGAAGGTCAGGGAGATCTCTCCAACATTCTGACTGCAAGTTGCCGGCTGAGCAGGCAATATCGAAATCGAACAGCAGATGGGCAACCCCATCTGCTAGCAGAAGTGATGACAGGCCAGCCCCAGGCCCCCACCAAGTCACTTGAGCTGGGACTCTACGGTCATGTGGCCAATGTTTTCGCAAACCCATCAGAACTTATCCATGCAAATGGTTGCTGTTCTCAAGGGGATCCCCTTAAAAGGAATTACAGTTGTTCTCCTCAAAATCACTTAGAGATCCATCGTTAGAAATTAGTCAGTTTCCAAGTCACCGGGTAAAAGTAAGACTTGAAGATTAAATGAGAGGATTAAATAAGGTAGATCTAAAGCATGCCCACCATGGTGCTAAGTATATAGTAGGCACTTAATAGATATTGGTTACTGTCATTATTATTACCCTCCCGACCTCTTAAGATGCGGTTGGGAGCCCTTTTACAAGGAAGTGTAAGCCTCAGTGAGTAGAGGCTGTCAGTCACCCACATTATTTCCCATTTTATTCCCATGAGGCATTGGGAGCACACAATGCAAATTAAAGAATAAAACCACAGTCTTGGGTTAAATAATGTTTCTGTGGTAAAGAATGTTGACAGGGCAAGCTTGGATCAATGTCTTCAGGAGTGCAATGGAAATTACAAATTTCCTTCCAAGATCTACCCAGCTATATATCACAGGGTCTAAGGGTAATTATTTGGCCTCTGTCTCTTCATCACTCCAAAGTAGGATGTAGAATTACTATGGCAGAGATAATACCACGTGCTCGCCAGACCTACTTCCTCTCCCTGGCCACACAGGAAGACTGTGCTCCCAACATCCTTCGCAGTTTGGGGGGGACCACATAATTTTCTGTTGCCATCTTCTTTGCTCCCTCTCTCTCTCTTTCTTCCAAGCCATAAAAATGGGCTCTGAAGTGAAACCAAATGATGGAAGAAATCTGGGTCACAGCTTGGAGAAGAAGCAGCTTTCCTCCCAGGAGAGCTTCCAGATCAGGAACATCTACATTGCACGTTGTGTGAGCAGGTCAGACAATTTTATTGTGTTAAGTCATCGAGATGTGGGCTGCTGTTAGCATGAAGTATACTGGTTAATAGAGTTACCTTCCCACTAAAATCTTAGACAACTTCCTGTTTAAGAAAAACCATCTCAGGTATGCAGCACCCAGGTGTAGAGATGGAGTTAACTAAGACCCGGGTAAGGACACCCAAGATCTTTCCCTGTCTAAAGCAACTTGGAACTCTAAGCTATAATGTAAATATATATGCACATATATCACATATAAGCTTTTGCAAAGGGACTGAATACATAGAAAGCGATGGGTAACTTTGTAGATTACTTCCAACTTCCAAACCAGTTTTGCCAATGACTTAGATTCAAATATCAATTGTAGAAACTTAATTTTAGAGCTAGAAATGAGTCGGAGTCACAGGGAGCATTGGATTTTCAGAACTAGAGGAGGATTGACAGTTTTAGACCGATGTGAGACAGGAACGCTGAAGACAAGAGAAGTTAAAGTGACATATCTGAGGTCACTCACTGGTGAGCGAAGGGACAAAAATCTATACCTTCTGATTCTAATCACTTCTTCCCTCTCCCTTTTTAGACACAAGCACTAAAGCCTAGATTCTGCAGTGAAAGTGAGAAGGTCAACCCAGCACTGTTTATTTCTAGGGCCAGCCTCAGGTGGCTCCAGGGGATCCTTCATGAACCATGCCTTTGAAAACCCATTTAATGGTTGATTCTGCACTGTCAGGACTTGACTTAAGCCAAACAAAAATCACTAAGTCAAGTGATGAGAGAAGCAAACAAAAGGTAATGGCTTCTCCAAAGAAGCTGCCCGCCTTACATCTGGGCTGTACTTATTAGAATCTCACTGCTGAAAGGACTTGATTTGACACAGAGCAAATAAGAACCATCTTTGAAAAAGGGAGGGATTTCATTCTTTCTTCAGTTCTTAGGAAGTTCAAATACTGACTGAAGTCAAAAAGGCATTTTCCAAACTGTCTTTCATAAATAATTAACATATTATTAAGTAATGAACTGTTAAGTAAGAAGGTATTTTTTTCAGTTGCAAATTCACAAGTAATTAGCAGCTCATGTGGATGTTTGGCCCTGTTCCTTGGGGAAGATGCTCCCTGTTTGAACAAAAAGACTGGAAAGAAAAATCAAAGGAAAACGTCAAAGCTGTCCATCTTCTCTTCAAGAATGGGGAAGGGTGGGTGGAATTGAAGGGAGGGTCATGAGACAGTCATGGTCCTTGACTATCTACTTGGCAGAACCAAACTCTAATTCAACTTAGTCTTTCAGAATAAGACTGTAAACCTCTGCAACCTAGCCCCCTTTTGCACAACTAAGATTGGGGGTGTGTTAGGTTGAATGGTGGTCCACCAGAAGATACATCCACATCCTAATCCCCCGAACTGGTGAATGTGACCTTATTTGGGAAAAGGGTCTCTGTAGATGTAATTAAGTTAAGGATCTCAAGATGATCTCATCCTGGATTACTTGGTGGGCCCTAAATCTAATGACAAGTGTCCTCATTAGAGACAGAAGAGGAGAAGGCATGTGAAGATGGAGGCAGAGATTAAAGTTATGCAGCTCTAAGCCAAGGAATGCTTGCATCACCAAAACCCAGAAGAGGCAAGGAAGTATTCTCCCCTAGAGCCTTCAGAGGGAGAGAGGCCCTACTAACAACTTGATTTTGGACTTTCAGCCTCCAGACATGTGACAGAATTAGTTTCTGTTGTTTTAAGTGGCCTGGTTTGTGGTCATTTGTTATGTCAGCCACAGGAAGCCAATACAGGGCGCTGCTGGAAAAGAAGTCCCATGGAATATCTGAACCTCCTCAAATCGAACTCTGAAGTCACCACTCCTCCTTTTAGCATAGAGGCCCTGGGAGACCCTCAGTAACGACATTTACTTATTCACTCAACAAACATTTGCTGATCAAGTTGTCTCTCTACCCTCAGCTAGTTCATAGTCTAGCAGAGAAGGGAGGTTTTGCAAAAATAACAAGATTGGTGCGAGCAGGCACCAAAGGTGATACAAAATGTATGGGAGACCAGAGTGGGATGCTCAGATCCCAAAGGTGCTCCAAAAAGAGGAGCATGCACACTTGTTGTCTCATCAGGAAGGGACAGTTTTCCCACCCCAAGAATACCAGCATGGTGAGCAATGTACCTACTACATATTCCTCCCCTCCTCTTCTCTCCCTCAATCAGGGAAGGGAAGGAGGGCTGTGGGGTGGCAGGGAGGACCATGAGGTGGTCTCCGTGGAGGGACCAAGTCTCAGATTCTCTCAAAATCTCTCTCTGAAGTCTTGGGTTGAGACCACTACTGCCACCTATGCAATAGCCAGGTACTAATACCCGTGATTTGACACAGGGCAAGTAGGATTCCATCTAACAGCATCTAGAACACAAGTGCCAACCGGAAGCAAGGGCCTGCATGAGAAAGTCCTCCATCTGAGTTCCATCTCTCACAGTCCTCAACTAAATATGAGGGCAAACAGGGAGAAAAAAATCCCCCAGAAAACCCACACTTTCCTCTTGGTTTTCCTCAGACTGGAGAATGAAAGACCTGTTGTAATCTGCTGAAAATAAACTGTTCAAAGAATTTGCAGATTCTGAGCGTGGAAGATAGAATGTTGCAGTCAACGGGAATGAGGATGTTTAATCTAATCAGAGAAGAAAGGTCCACACTGCAGAACAATCAGAATTCACTAAGTCTCTGCTTCTATGACAGGAAACCACCAAGTTTAACATTAGAAGTGTTCATTCAGAAATCCAAATTCTTGGTTGTTTATGGTTTGGGTCCTTAAAAAATAATAGCAGGGGCTGAACCAGCAGGAGTGGAGACTGAGGACAGAGATATGATGTGGGTAGATGCCTACATGACATCCAGAGTCAATTTCAAGTAGTGTCCAGGGTCAGCAACCCGAAATGAAATCACACAGCTGGTCAGCAGCCTTTGACTAAAACCAATTCTGGGAAAGAGACAATCTCCCTGGAAATGTTTATAACTCATACTGGCTCCATCTCTTTCTGCTCTCCAAGGAGGACTGAATCCATTTTGCTCAACACAGCATTTTCAGACAATGTGGGTTTCATGGTTTTTGTGAAACAGAGGAGAAATGAATTGCAAAACCAAATATAACTGAAATGTCTTTGTAATTTTAAAATAAAATAAATGAAAACAGTTCAGACCAAGGATTGCCCTCCAAGAGTGGAAACCCAAACATAATCGCTTGCTGCTGAAATATAGGGGAGAGAGCAGAAGTAAATCCAAAGAGACTGAGATCCAAAACTTAAACCCAGTAAACTCAGTGGTAGAAATTAAATACAAATGATTAAAATTTTACCAACTCTAGCAGCTAGGAGTAAAAAGAGTCTATTGTGCTTTCAAATTTTCATGGGTAAGCAACAAATTTGGGTTATAAAAGTTTCCCACTGCTTTGTGACTACAGATATTTTTTATGTTGTGATAAGCAATTATAACGGAGCAATCCTGTCTCTAGTAGCAAAAGAATCAAATGAATCGCAAATGCGTTGTAAAGCCTCCACCATGGCAAGGTTTAGAGCTGCCTGAATTGTTCTTCTACCAGGATAAATGTAGGTATAAAACCTGGGTATTCCATATCCACTCAACCTGTCTAAATGTCCAGAAGGGAAATGGCTGAGTAAATACAGAATAGTCACTTAATAGAATAATACATAGCCCTTTGGAAGATGGTTATGAAAGCTGTATTGCCATACAGAGACTGCTTATGATAGAGCATTAAGTGAAAAGCAAGATGAAAAATGCACATATTCTAGGGGGAGGGATAACTTGGGAGACTGGGACTGACATATACACACTACTATATACAAAATAGATAACTAATGAGAACTTGCTGTATAGTACAGGGAACTCTACTTAATACTCTGTAATGGACTCTATGGAAAAAGAATCTTTAAAAAAAAAAAAAAAAGAGTGGATATATGTATATGTATAACTGATTCACTTTGCTGTACACCTGAAACTAACACAACATTGTAAATCAACTATACTCCAATGAATTTAAAAAAATGCATATGTACTATTAGCCATACTGCATTAAAATCCATAGGAAAGGAACCACATCAAATTGTTTACAGGAGCTGTCTTTGCATGCTAGGATTGAGTGCAATTTTTTTTTCTTCTCTAAATTCCAAATTTAGTAACGTACTTATAATGAAGAATAATGTTAGATAGATAGATGGATAGATAGATAAAAGCTTTCAGAAGCTTCTGGAAAAAATACAGTATTAAAAAATTATTCTATTAGATGTCATCTTTCTGGTAAGGACACCATGTGAGAAGCTGCAACAGAATGAAAATGAGAACTTGTTTCTTACCCGGATCTCTCCTCTGTTTGTCTCGCTGGGGAACAGGTTTGGAGGAAATTGCATCTGGTTTTAGACAATTTGTGACTGAAGTATCTGCAAGACTCACAAGTAGCAATGCTAAGTGAGTGACTGAGTCTCTAAGTCTTCAAAGAAGAGGATTCTTTTTACTTTAATTTTATGACCAGGGGATAATCCAGGGGATACAAATATTTTCAGTCTTCAGATAACGTTCTTTGGACCACTTTTGACAGGTGAAAGTATAATGTAACGAAGGAGCTTGCCCAACCTTTCAGATCCCACTTCAATGCATTTTGAGTTTATCTTTAAGGTTCCACCCTACTGAAATTCTGTGATTCCATGGCAAATGCAAATAAATAGGCTGAAACAGAACTCGTTTTTTCAGGCCATAGAAAACAACCCTAATTAATCTAAGCGTAAAAAAAAAAGAAATACTGGGAAGGTATGGGGAGCACACAGAACTGAAGAAAAGGATGAAATACCAAGTATCAGAGAATGAAGATTCAGAGAACCTTCAGGAGTCCAGGTAGCAGGAAATAATGACAACCTCTTCAGGAAGCAACTACCAAGAATAATCAATTCTAACAGCTTCCATCCTTGTAGTCAATATGCAGATTCCCAAGAGAGAGCATTTTGATTGGCTTAGCTTGGTCATGTGCTCCTATCTTGGCCAAGAGAGAGCAGGGCATTCAACTGAAAGTCCCACCAAGAATGTAAATTGTTCCAGCCACTATGGAGAACAGTGTGGAGGTTCCTTAAAAAATTAAAAATAGAGTTACCATATGACCCAGCAATCCCACTCCTAAGCATATATCCAGAGAAAACCAGAATTCAAAAGGGTGCATACACCCCGATGTTCATTGCAGCACTGTTTGCAACAGCCAGGACATGGAAGTAACCTACACATCCATTGATAGGGGAGTGGGTAAAGAAGATGTGGTACATATATACAATGGAATATTACTCAGCCATGAAAAGGAACGAAAGAGTGCCATTTCCAGAGACGTGGATGGACCTGGAGATTGTCATACAGAGTGAAGTAAGTCAGAAAGAGAAAAACAAATATCGTATAATATCTCTTATACGTGGAATCTAGAAAAATGGTACAGATGAATTTATTTGCAAAACAGAAAGAGAGTCACAGATGTAGAGAGCAAACTTATGGTTACCAATGGGGGAAGGGTAGGTGGGATGAACTGGGAGATTGGGATTGACATATGTACACTACTGTGTATAAAATAGATAACAAATGACAACCTATTATATAGCAAAAAAAAAAAGACCCACCAAGATTGCACATAATGAAGAAAGGGTGTCACCTAAGAGAGGGAATGGATGCCAAGGCAGGAAGATAACCTATAGCCCTTCTTTGGTGCAAGCCCAAGAACATGTGTTCCATGTGCAATGTTTTACACAGATGTGGTGCAGAAAGAAAACAAGAGCAAGAGTTATAATCGGGTCTATGGAAGCTTCTCTAGGTTACGGCCACGTGCGTGACCACTGATACATGGGTCCCCCCACTTGAGAAAAGACTGAGTATACAAACCACACGCAGAATCCGTGGCTCAGAGCTTTAGAAAATCAAACAAGAAATGAATATCAAAGACAGTGACTCTGCAGTTATGTTCATAAGCCCTGAGTTCAAAATTAAATGAGTGAAATAGTGAGGGGGGAAAAAACCCAGCTCTTTTAAGTTAAATGCCTTGAACAGTGAAATTAATAACAGAACAAGTCCCATTGTACCAGGAGGCTGTTTTATTGACTTGTTTTCTAACTCCACTTTGAACACAATGAAAGTTGTGTGTCTTTTAAATAAAACAAATATTTCTTCCTCTCTCAATACTACAGAGAAACCTCCAGGGCAAAGTAAAATAAAACCTCATTGTTTCAGATTCCACTCATTCCAGAATTATAATAATTTGGCTTCAGCTACATTGAAGCCGGCCTTTGTACTCTGAGTAGTGGTTTCACTAAACAAATCAATAACGCAAACAATATTGATAGAAGTCCTGTTGAAGCTACTCAAGGAAGGCTTCTGCGTGCAATTTGCATGAAGTGCCAGCTGATCATTATAGAGGCATCTTAATGGCTGTTAAAGAAGAACTGGCGGGGTTGGTAACAGCTAGTTCAAATTTCTACAGGCCTCCTGTATTTCTTTCAAAATTCCAATCTTCCACTCATTCCGATGTGTTTTCACTCTGTTACTCTAATCAAGTGATGGGTGACCATGTGTTTAGGTGCAAAAACGTAGAGAGTGGAGGACCTGTTTGCCAACCAGCCTTTAAGAAAAGTCATGGCTGCTGTTTTTATTTTAAAGTGAGGCAACTGGGGTGGGATAGGGAGGGTGGGAGGGAGATGCAACAGGGAGGGGATATGGGGATATAGGTATACGTATAGCTGATTCACTTTGTTATACAGAAGAAACTAACACACCATTGTAAACCAATTATACTCCAATAAAGATGTTAAAATAAAATTAAAAAAAAGAGAAGTTTGTACAAATGCCAGCAAACATACCGAAATCAGCACGCCCTGAATGGAATATAAAGTAATATAATCCTGCTATAAATTGTTAATAATTTATGAAGTGCTTTAATCTGTAATTTCATTTGAGCATCACAGAACATACATGAGACACATGTGACAAAGACAGGAAATAGTCACCAAACAGTGCATGTGCTCCCCTGCATTTCCCAGCCTTCCTCAGGGGGTTGGGGGTGGGGTGGGGTGGGAGGGGGCCGTGTGGCTCACATAGACTGCACAGAGATGATGAGCATCACTTCCAAGGCAAGACAGTTACCAGGCGGTGTGCTTCCTCCATCTCCCCTTTTCCCTGTCGTGGTGACTTTGGGAGCCGCTTGGTGAGATGACAAAGAAAATATGAAGAGATCTCAAATCTCTGAGTCACCAGATGGAAGAGACACTGAAGACCAGCAGGAGATGCTCAAGAATTAAATACATAAATTTTACTCAAGAAAAGAAACATGGTTTTATGACTAAAACACAAAGATTTGGAGTTGGATTGGTGACTTCAGCAAAACTTAGCCTGTTCTAACGCACTAGCTATTATTGTTCTCATCATACAGATGAGAAGACCCAGACTCACAGAGAATAGAAGACTTGTTGAAGATTACATTGACAGCAAGTAGCAGGGCCCAGAATATAATTCAAACCTTCTGATTCCAGCCCTTTTTCCCCTAAGACCCAAATTAAGATGTTCCCTTAATACATATACTCTTGACCAGCTGGGATTCAATAACAATCTGTACAATTAATATGCAATTTCAGAAAAGACACTTCTGTTCCTAATTTGTTTGTATAATCCAGGGCCTCTTCACTTCTTCACTGCAGGAGAGAGAGGCCTTGCACACCAATGAAGCCTAGAACATGCCGTGAACCTCTACGGCACTTCATTCCTTTTTGTAAAGGCTTCTTCATAAAATCAAAAGAGTATTGTTATGGGTGAATGTTGAGAACAGCCTTGGGACCAAAAACAAAGTAAATATAAGTCCAATTTTTCATTCTGCCAAATTCAAACAAACATCATTTTAATGACCTGGCAGCTCCCACAAATTCAGCAGCCACTAGTTAATAAAAAGCCCATTCATTTAAGAAAAGAAGTGTCAATACAGGCATTTAACATAAGTCAGGTTTCAACAGTAGAGTGACCCTGTGTATGGTGACAGGCACATGTGGGCTGGGGTAAGGCAAACAGCATCACCCTTGAAAATAAATTCAAGGAACATACAGAAACCATTCCTCCATCTCTGACCCGACTCACATACCGTCACAGGGGCAGATGTTGATGTAAACATAGGGAACTTGGTTGGGATTTTTAAAGGTCTCCATAATTCATCAGCCCGCCTCCATCAAAGTTCAGAGGTAATAAAAAGTACTGACTACCAACTTTTCTTGGTAAGAAATACAAGTTGGCATAGACTACCCAGAACAGTCCCACATATGCCTTGTAAAACTACAAAGCTTCTACAAAAAAACTTAGGACTACCTCTTTACGACCTTGGAATAGGCAAAGATGATTTAGAGAAGGCCCGGAAAGCACTAAACATCAAAGAAAAAAACAATTATTGAACAAAGTCAAAAGTTTACATTTCTGCTTGTCAATAGACGCCGTTAAGAAAATAAAAAGGCAAAAAGCCACAAACTGGGAAAGAACATTTGCAACCCATAGATCTGATAAAGGACTTGATTCTGGAATATGTAAAGAATTCATAGAACTCAGTAATAAAAAGACAAACAACCCAATAAAAAATGAGCAAAAGATTTGAACAGACATCACCAAAGAAAATATTCAAACGGCCAATAAGCACATGAAAGTGTCCTCAGCGTCATTAGTTATCAGATCTATGTGCTGCAAATGCATAAACCTGTATATGTGGGTTACTTATACAGGTTTACGCACTTATCAAAACTGTTAGAACTAAACACTTAAAATCTGCCTAACCATGCCCCACACCTCACACTTTCCACTTTCTGCCTTGGAGCTTCTCCGAGGTCCTGGGGTCTGATCCAGGACATGCACGTACCTCCAGGAGTGCAGATGAGTTGGAGCCCTCGGGGCCACCCTAGCCAGTGCCAGGCGAGAGCTGGTATGCCAGTGTGTCTCTCTGCATCGCCTGTACACACGTGTCTGAGGTGCATTTCCTAAGTGCCTCAGAAGGCCCCTTGGGAGGTAGCACCAGTTGCTCACACAATGGTCAAGTCAGTAACACATCTCTTGGCTGACTTGCCTCCTTGCCTTATTCGCTCCCTCCATCCTTCACTCCCACAGCCTAGGATCACATTTTAAACAAACCATCTGCGTGCAAGCCTTTGTCTCGGGCTCTGCTTTCAGGGGAACTAAGGCTGGACAAGGCTTGTGAATATATATGCACAGAAATACGCATCTACATACACAAACGCTTCCCTGGGTGCTGAAACCTTGTATAACACAGACCCCTATTCAACTGGAAATTTGCCTGGAATGCTGCCCCTCGAATAAACTAGAAAGAGACCGATGGCCTCCTGCTAACAGAGTCAGCTCTTGCTAAGAGACACACCTTGATAGGAAACATGACAAGAATCACCACCCAACGTCCACATCAGAACCACTGTCTTTCTACGTAAATAACAAATCCATCCCTGGACTATGTTCAACCCCAGAAGTGTCGGGTCACCGCGGTTGTACTATTGGTTCTGCTGCCACTGACTAACGATTGGACGATCCATGGGATAATATGGTTTCCAGGGAGTACCTATCTTGTCAAAGAAATAGCTTAACACTTGTGATTTTCATTTTCAAATGACTTCTTTTTTTTAATGGGCGGTAAATTACAGTGTCATATCAAACCCATACTGACAGGAGGGCAACATGTGGCAGCACCGACCGTTTTATCTCTTGTTGGGTTCCATGTTTTGGCCAATCTTCAACCTCCATAAAAGTGGTTACTCTTTTTAAAAAAATGTACTTACTTATTGACTTACTACCACCTTGTCGTACAAAAAGAGAGGGTACTCCTGAGGGGGCAGAGAAGGGTTTGGGTCTTTCACGTGTCCCTTATATATGGTGTAGATCATGTGGTTCCAGGAAAACTTTGCAAGCAAGGGAATTTCTGTCTTTACCCTGAAAAGTAACTCATCTTTTTTTTTCTTTTTCTCTTTTTCTTTTTTTTTCTCTTCTTCTTCTTTTTTTTCATTTCTTTATTAGCTTAAAAGGAAACTAGTTAGTGAAAGACATAGTGTAAATATGACAAAACCCCTTCAGTGCAGATAGTTCATGAAAATCAAATGGCTTGTTATGACAGGCTTTCAGTTGAATTGCTTAATGTATGTTTCATAAAACTTCACAAGGCATCTGCCAACGTTTAACCAGAGTGGCGGGTTGGTGTGTTGGTTTTCCTCTGCAGGGAAGATTCTAGAAAATGGTAATGGGCTGTGAAGACAATTACTTAGAAGCATGTTGATGAAGACTGGAAAAATAAATGAGGAGCTATTCAACCCGCTAGAACTGGGGCCGGGTTCTAACTGTGTAGAGACAGATGGACTTGGGCTCTGTCAAGGCACACTGAGATCAAGGCTACTAGGAGGTCATCAGCTTTCATCATAATTGCAGCCACTGCTCTCAGTTCCACACGGTTCTCACCCCACACACCGGCAGTGCTGGAAGCACAGAAAATGCGACAGAGTGCAATTTATATTTTGGAGTTCTAGGGTGTGTGGAGGAGCGGGATGAAGTGCAGCCTGACTTTGTGTTTTCTCTAGTTTACAGATGAGCCCAAAAGACACTCTGGGTTTCATTACAAGAAAGAGGATACAAATCTCTACTGGGAGGAAGATCTGCCCTTAAGTGCACACAAAATTGCTCATGACTTAAGCTGCCCAAACTTAAATAGCAAGAAAGATTCATGCGTATGGCATCCTAGGCCGTCCTGCTCTACCAGCTGGGCTCATGATTCCAGGCATTTGCTCATCCTGCCCCTTCCCGCCCCCCCCCTCCCCCCACCCGCTCCCCAGGATGCCACTCCTCTCCTGTCTCCAGGTCAACAGCTCCTCATCATTCAAAACACAGCTCCTGGGTCATCTTCTCTAGGAAATTTTCCACTTGGAATTCGATCTGTCCCTTTTTTTCTAGTACTCCCACTGTACCCTGTACCTCCTTCCATCCTCAACACTAGAAAGCACATTCCTTGGGGAGTAGAAACTGTCTGACTCATTTCTGTCTCTAGCACACTATTGAGCTTACAGTATGTTTTATGACTAAAGGAATGAACATTATATGAGGCGATTTGATTTCTTTACTTGAGAAAGTGAGAAAATACTGGAGGACTGCTGCCTTGAAAAACATTTGGAAGTACTTCATCTATAGACTCCAGAATATTGCACACAAAGCTCTGATAAATCCATAGAGAAAATACACTCTGTAAAATCACAAAGGTTTCCCCTACCCAGGGAGCTAATGTCGATGCAGCCTTAGTCAATGGGCTGCTTCTTGTGCCCCTTTTCTTTTCCTGATTAAAATGCACACTGGATTTCCAGAAGGAAAATGCAACCAAAACAGATAATTGAGGAAGATAAGGGAAAACCATTTGGATGGCACACAATGAAGGTGCTTAAAGGTTGGACTTGTCTAACTTCTGAAAATATTCCTCCTGGTTGAGTCTTTGACAGAAAAGTGCACTCTGATCGTAAGCACCACCTCTCTTGGAATCCAAAGGGCAGTGTTTGAAACCACAAAGTTCCTAATAACCCAGGGATCCATGGACCCCTTCAAGATATTTCTACTTCTTCTTAATTAGATGACGACTACATGACAAGCCTCCTTCAAAGATGGAAAATTGACCTCGAGCAAAGTTCAGAGGCAAAATAGGGAAGGAACCAGCACAGAAACAAGAATATAATTTAGAAATCCTTTTCCTCCTACGAGGGGAACAACTAGTTATTTGGCCACTTTAAAAACAGTGGTTTCTTGCAGCTCATCAAAGAGAGAAGTCTGCACATGCCAGACCTCTTCCTTATCCCCGTGGTCTGACAAACTCCTAAAGACCCCAGGAGCCAATTTCTGAGCAGACAAAAGGATTCAGGCTGTACACTCCACAGGGGAGGGAAGGCTAAATCAGCCGGAAAAAGGTAGAACCGTACAGTTCAGTAAGAAGAGTGCAGACAAGCATAGATAATTTTAACTCCCAGGACAGCTGGACTGACCACTAAACTGTCACCTCACATCGAGCTTGTAACTGAGAAACCACAATTATCCTTTTGAGCACATTTATGAGGAAGCATGGGGAGCCCAAGGTGTTATGGGTGAGACTATTCAGAGCAGGTGGATTGGGGCAATGAGCAAGGATTGTCACATGTGGTTCCCTGCAGGGAAGGGAAAAGAAGCCAGAAGGCCAGTCCCATGGCAGCCCTGCTATAAAAGGGACAGAGCAGAGAAGAGGCCAGGATGAAAAGGAGATAAAAAAAAGGAAACAGTAATGGAAGGAAGCAAAGACCATCCCCCGACTTCTTTAGAAGTGCCAACGGCTTCCAAAGACTGATAAGTCTTAGAGGCCAAAGAGGTAACTCTGAAGTGATGGAAAAGCCTGTTTTTTCTTTTTTTTTTTTTTTTCCCCTTGCACAGGAAGAGTTATAGCCCCAACTAAATCGACGTCTCCTCTTCCTTTCCAATTTCTAAGCCTCAGGCAGTGACAAGTGTGATTTTATCTGTAGCTCAGTCCAATATTGAACTACGACCTCAGAATATGGTATGTATTCCTGACACTGGCTGACATGCTTTGGATCATGAAGATAATGAATCATTTACATTCTGCAAATTCCTTTAAAACTTTTCCAAAGAAATAATTCCTGTGTGCCACCCCCAGTCTGGGAAGCACAGCCCACTCCTGTTTCCACTGGTCCCCAGTCACTCCTGAATTTCCATTGAGAAAGATAATCAAGCTGTGAAATTCTCTGTTGCGTTCACCACTACATGATTTTATTACTTGTTCCCACATTAAAATTCTACAAAATGGAAAAGCCAACACATTTCACCTTGATTTCATTTTGTGTTTGTGGTTTATTTTCCATAACCTGGAGACTTCAACTGAAGGCGTTCTTGGGGTATGGTGAAAGATTTAGGCACCAATTTCTACAAATGAAGTCAGACATGACATGTCTACTAACATCAGATATTAAAAAGCTCAGGTGACAAGAGGGGAGCTAAATTCTAAGAGTGTGTCATGTATAATCAATCAATCCACAGGAACAGGATAAATTTCTATTGAAGAGGGGAGGCTGAAGATTGAGGTAGAATAATAAGGTGCAAAGGGGCTGGGCGGAGAGCTTGCAGAATTAAGAAAAAGGTACAGTACCAACCCCAGGGTCCTACACCCAGGATGCCATGAGCATGACATTGAGCCTCTTCCTTAATTAAGTGTTCCTACTTAGTGCTCCCAGGGAATTCCACTTTAAAGAAATCTATCCCTGACTTGATAGACAAGATCAGCAAGCAAATAGGATTCATTTGTACTTTGTTCATCTGTACATTTGTTTGCACATTGATTCATTAAAATACATCTATTCCATGAAGCCAGGAATGCCTGCATTCACCTTTAAAGCAACAACAAAACTATCTTTCATGACATGTTATCTCCTTTAAACAGGACAAGAGAATTGAAGCATTAAGTCCAGCATGGAACTTCAGCCCCTTTTGACCTCATTGATGTCAGCTGGGTCTCTAAATGTGCTCCCTGGACCAGGAGCATCAGCATCACCTGGGAGCTTGTTAGAAATGCACATTCTCAGGACCGCCCACCCCATGCCTTACTGATTCGGAGACTCTGGGGATGGGGTCCCCCAATGCATGTTTTCATCAATTCTGCCAGTGATTCTGATGTTTACTGAAGTATGAGAACCCCCGCTCTACATTAACAGACTCCCTTCCTTGGAATTCCCACTACTTACAGACTAACTCTCGCTGCAGAGAGGCGGAGAGGGATGGCTTCATAATGTACTCTTAGGTAAACACTAACAAAGGGGTCCCCCTCCGGTCTGTTCACAGGTCTGTTTTATTCTTCCCATGTGTTTGACTGGCACGTGTTGAGCCTAGAACAGTATTTCTCTATAAACAGTGTCAGCATCTTGCTTTAACTTCTTAAAAACTTTTTTTTTTTAGCCATTTCAGGTAACAATCCCCCACGTGGCCTTAACACCCAGAACTCTGGTGAATGTTACGATTGTTTTGCAGACAGGAAGTGACTGCTGCATTAACACTATCCAGAAGTGAGTGGTGATAAACTCTGGCACTGCTACGAAAAAGAAAAACCAGGCTCAGAGATGCAGGAACTCAAAGAATACATTCTGCAGTTGAGAGGAAAAACCCACACAAACTCAAAACAAAACCGGTTCAAATAAACCTCGTTCCCTGCCATCTGTAAACAGAGTAAGTTCAAGGGAGAATCTTTTGGCCCCAAGAAGAACCGTGGGACGAGATAAGATGTTTTCTCCTTTATTTGAATGTGTGGACTGCATTGGCGCCCCATTATAAAGGCATTTCAAATATCCATTAATGATTTTAATTGACTAAGTCCCATTCTTCCCTGACTACCGTACTGGTTTTATCTGTGCAGAACTTCCTGCTATTATCTTAAGTCTCTGGCAGCTTAATGAAGGCTGTATGTCAGCAAACACTATTTTTTAAAAATTGGAGGATAAACTTACAAGGAGTGAACGCTCCTTTAGATGATAGAGGTCACTCATGCCCCAGCTTGACTTGAATGTCTGACACAGCTGCTTCAAGAAATCCACGTGATCCTGGGCTGTTAAATCATGTTCACTTAGGACATTCCTCTTTGGGCTTGAAATACAATCCGGTTAATGAATTTACCTTACCAGGTACCGGTCAGGATACCCAACATGAAAATCTTTGTGCAGAATATTTTCAAAACTGTATCATGTCAAGTTCCCACAAGAAAGTCAGTGTTGTGTTTTGTCTTTTAAAAAGGGGCGCTCACTTCTAGTCTGTTGTAACGTATCTGAACTGTTCGACCTGGCTGTATTTTCCAGGAGCAAGAACTGGATTCTCTGTAACCTGACCAAACTCCTTTTGACCAGTTCGGGGGAATCAGCGTGTTTGTGTTGGCTTGCTGGGCCTCCAAGACTCATAGACTTAGCCAGTTCAGGCACAGATGGGCAGCTGGAGAAGGCATTACTTTCCCCACATCTCTACCCTGCAGGCTTCATGGTCAAGGGCAACGCCAGGGAGTTCAACTGATTACTTGCTTGAGGGAAACAAAAGCCAACAACCCGGGAATCAGCGTCCCCAAGGAAAGGTCAATAGGCCTCAGTGCTGTAATGGATGTAACAAATATTTAAATAAGGATAATATAAAAATGTGTTGGCTCATTTTGATTTATTTCCAATGACTTGGCTTTCACTCCACTGTGTAGTTCACAAATCCAAACTCGATTTCTGCTGACTTGTTCAGCCACACCACTTCTCTTTTCCTTCCTCCTATGTGCCTTTCAATCATAGTTCACAGTCCCTTCCAAAAGGACCACAAAGTATAGCTCCAGAGATATTCTCAGTCTATCAAGTGACTATATATTACGTGGTTTTATGAAGCTGGGGAGCCTGAGCCAGTCTTCTGTACAATGCCGGGGAACATTCAGGGCTCCAGAAAGAGGGTCCAGGCCACTGAGAATGGCCAGGGTCAGTTCAATCCCAACCATCAGAATAGCTTCTTCCCGCCCCAAGCTTGAGTCCTATGGGGATGAAAAAGAAGACAAGAACCACCTTGCATTTAGAATGTGCCTCAGTTGGAGAGGCCCCAAGACATCCCTTATTTGGCCCAAGGAAACAGAGGCTGGGCCATGATAAAGAGAATTACAAGATCCTCAATGAATGTATGCGGGAAGACAAGAAAGGAAGAACACTGGCCTGGGGAGGCTGCCTGCTCTCCCTCCCTCCCACCCACCCAGCTGCCTGCACGCACGTGTGTGGCAACTTAATTATAAGTGACCTCAAACCAGAGCCAAGGTCTGTTCTGATGCTTGCTGGGAAATAATTCCTATGTCTTCTCCGGGTAGAGTGAAGTGCATGGAGTGGGAGGGGAGGTGCCAGGTGGGAGATCTGCCACACAGACTGGTGTTTGTACCCACCTCAATATGCATTCCCACACTCTCTGCCTTAGGAAGCCAAGGGGCACTAGTGCTTCTCCCCCAACATTTTTTCTATGAAAAAGTTTCCCTGGGCACTCCAGCACCACTTCAAGATTATTTACTGCATCTTTACCACCACACCCACTCGTCGCTCAAAGAAGACAGAAAAAGCAACAGCCTTTAACTACAGTTCTTCAACTCAGCTAACTACCACTGAATGACACATATTACACACCAGGAGCTACACAGGTCTTTCCTCATTTAATCCTTGTAACATGTCAAGTCATACAACTGCTCTTTAAGGTAAGTACAGTTGACCCTTGAAAAACATGGGTTTAAACTGGGTGAATCTACTCATATGTGAACTTTTTTCAATAAATGTATTGGAAAATTTTTTGGAGATTTGTGACAACTTGAAAAAGACTTTCAGACAAACCTCGTTGCCTAGAAATATCAAAAAAATTAAGAAAAATTAGTTATGTCATGAATGCATAAAATATATATAGAAAGATTAATCTATCCTTACACAGGCATGAGTGGTATCTAATATAAAATTAATGTGTTATTTTCTTACTGTTTTATAACTTTGCCTTCAAAGACCTATATCATCATACAGTATGCCTCTCTCATAATTGGAGAAAGTGCAGAGGGACCTTCAAGTTGGCGGAAGAGTGAGACGTGCAGATCATCTTCCTCCCCACAAATACATCAGAAATACATCTACACGTGGAACAACTACAGAACACCTACTGAACGCTGGCAGAAGACCTCAGACTTCCCAAAAGGCAAGAAACTCCCCACGTACATGGGTAGGGCAAAAGAAGAAAGAAAAAACAGAGACAAAAGAATAGGGGCGGGACCTGCCTCTCTGGGAGGGAGCTGTGAAGCAGGAAAAGTTTCCACACACTAGGAAGTCCCTTCACTGGTGGAGACAGGGTGGGGTGGTGGGCAACTGTTGCGGGGGGAAGCTTCGGAGCCACAGAGGAGAGCGCAGCAACAGGGGTGCAGAGGGCAAAGCAGAGAGATTCCCGCACAGAGGATCAGTGTCAACCAGCACTCACCAGCCCAAGAGGCTTTTCTGCTCACCCGCCAGGGCGGGCGGAGGCTGGGAGCTGAGGCTCGAGCTTCGGAGGTCAGATCCCAGGGAGAGGACTGGGGCTGGCGGCGTGAACACAGCCTGAAGGGGGCTAGGGCACCACGGCTAGCCAAGAGGGAGTCCGGGAAAAAGTCTGGACCTGCCTAAGAGGCACAAGACCATTGGTTCGGGGTACACGAGGAGAGGGGATTCAGAGCTCCGCCTAAACAAGCTCCAGAGACGGGCGCAAGCTGTGGCTATCAGCGTGGACCCCAGAGACGGGCATGGGACGCTAAGGCTGCTGCTGCAGCCACCAAGAAGCCTGTGTGCAAGCACGATCCACACACCCTGGGAGCCTGTGCAGCCCGCCACTGCCAGGGTCCTGTGATCCAGGGACAACTTCCCCGGGAGAACACACAGCGTGCCTCAGGCTGTTTCAATGTCACGCCGGCCTCTGCCACCACAGGCTCGCCCCGCATTCCATACCCCTCCCTCCCCCTAGCCTGAGTGAGCCAGAGCCCCCAAATCAGCCTCTCCTTTAACCCCATCCTCTCTGAGCAGGGAACAGATGCCCTCAGGTGACCTACATGCAGAGACGCGTCCAAATCCAAAACTGAACCCCAGGAGCTGTGCAAACAAACAACAGAAAGGGAAATCTCTCCCAACGGCCTCAGGAACAGTAGATTAAATCTCCACAATCAACTTGATGTACCCTGCACCTGTGGAATACCTGAAGAGACAACAAAACATCCCAAAACTGAGGCGGTGGACATTGGGAACAACTGTAGACTTGGGGTTTGCTTTCTGCATCTAATTTGTTTCTGGTTTTATGTTTATCTTAGTATGGTATTTAGAGTTTATTATCACTGGTAGATTTGTTTATGGATTTGGTGGCTCTCTTCCTTTTTTTTTTAATA
>RJWK010033417.1:0-23159 GCA_004363435.1 Platanista minor | reverse complement strand
TGAGCCATGGCCACTGAGCCTGCGCGTCCAGAGCCTGTGCTCTGCAACAGGAGAGGCCACAACAGTGAGAGGCCCGCGTACCACAAAAAAAAAAGAAAAAAAAAAGAAAGAAACATAATCTCAACTTCCTATCTTCTTTAAGGAATTGAAATCCATGCTGTCAGTAAAAACCAGAGGGGTGTGTGCTCTTCTTATCATAATATATCCAAATACACATGTGGCCCTAGATGTACTCAAGTATTAAGTTTCCATTGTATCCAAGAAAGAACAATACACAAGAAAAACAAATTTAAACAATGTAATTGTTTTCTTCTTAAATTATTATACTTGCCAAAGCTATCCATGGGTAGTATTCACTATTAATCAATAAAATATACCCACCCAAAGCAAAATGCCCACCCAAAAATGCTGTACTTGGAACTTTTTTTTTTTTTTTTTGCACCTACTCCCAGGTCTGTTGTTTATTCATTCTTTAAAACCCAGTTCAGATGTTACTTCCTCTAGAAGCTACCTTCCTACCAAACTCCCCCTCTTTCTCTGTGCCACAGGTTATCCACTCCCTTGTTCTACCTCTAAACCTTTTACAAACCATTTTTATCACATCTGTCAGTCCCACTAGCGGGAGTTTTCAAGCTTTTTTGTGCTATGGACACCTCTGGCAGTCCAATAAAGCTTATGGATCCTTTGGAGTAATTCGTAGCTTCTCTGAATAATTTTTTATTTTTTTTTTTGCGGTACGGGGGCCACTCACTGTTGTGGCCTCTCCCGTTGCAGAGCACAGGCTCCGGACGCGCAGGCCCAGCGGCCATGGCTCACGGGCCCAGCCGCTCCGCGGCACGTGGGATCTTCCCGGAACCGGGCACGAACCCGCGTCCCCTGCATTAGCAGGTGGACTCTCAACCACTGCGCCACCAGGGAAGCCCTCTGAATAATGTTTTAAAAACAAATTAAAAATTATAAAGGAGACTAATGATATTGAAATACAGTCTGTCTCCAGTACCACCCTCTTCCCAAGAACTACATGTTTATCTCCTTGTAGATATTTCGTCTTTGGGTCTCCAGAATCTAGTGCAGACTTGGCACATTTGGATTTTTTTTTTTTTTTTTTTCATTTCATTAGGAGAGATGAGAACCATACTTTGTCATATCGTATTACCTTTTCCCACCTGAATCTTGATTTATTTAGGTTCTTCCACTTGAATTTCTTTTTAATTTTGTGTCACTTCCATGTTACTTTAACAGTTTAATTTTGTATATTTTCAGGGAATACCGTTAACACTCGTATCCTTTTGCAGCTCTTTGGGTTAATTTGCAGGAGCAACTAGGGACAGGGAAGGATTTGGCTTCAATAAAAACTTTCAGAACAGAGGACTGTCATTAGTTTTATTTTGATTTTACATTTATGTTACGTTATGCAGAAAATCATCATGACTATTAACTCAGAGAATTGTTTCAAAGAGATTTTTAATCGCACTTGGAGAACTCATGCCCACTGAAGTTTAGTCACGCAGTGGCGGAACTCAGTTAAAGATAGAGACAGTGTTTGTCATGAATTTCCTTGCCTTTTCCCTTCAAAATAGTGCAGACTTTGGAAAAATCATGGTGGAACATATTTTTGTCTTTAAACAGCTAGAATATCTTTTGCTTTAGGAAATTCTTTATTCAAATTGGCTATCTTAGATCTTCACTTAGATGTCTGAGCATCCTATGTGTTTCCCGGGGCTCGCCAGGCAACTGAAAGCAGCAACAAAATCTGGTGTCCTTCCAGCATTCTGAGATAAATAATTTGAATCATGTGTCCTTGGTCAATAGCATTTGAAGCTTTGGACATAGCTTGAGTTTTGTTTTCCATTTTTGTGTCTGTAAGTTATTACTTTTTTTTTTAAAGAAAAGAACTTATGATGTTCTGTATTGGGTTGTTTATTCTATGTCTAGGCCAAAACAACTTCACGAAATCCCGGCCTTTTACTGCCCTGACAAAAACAAGGTGAATTTCATTCCTAAAAGTGGCTCTGCTTTCTGCCTCGTCAGCATCCTTAAGCCACTCCTCCCCACACCAGATCTTACCCTCAAGGCCTCTGGACACAGTCTGACAGTCACCACTGGCATGACAACCACTCTTCTGCAGCCTATCGCTGTGGCCTCCCTGTCTACAAACACAGAGCAAGACCGAGTCTCTCGAGGAACGAGTACAGTCCCGCCACCAGCCTCTCTCCTCCCACCACCAGAACCCATTGAGGAAGCTGAAGGATAGGTCCCAGTGCTGTGAGGCCACTGTTCTGGTCAACTGAGAATCTCCTCGATCCCTTGGCAGCGATGGCATCGTGCGCTCCCAGTTGGCTGTGTCGTGCTCCAGCATTTCCACGCTGACGTGTCAGTGTGGCTTCTGGAAGAAAGCAGCCCCTCTGATGGCTCTGCTCACTCCTGAAGGCCAGCCCTCAGTGCTTAGCCTGCTTTTTCTTAAAGCACCGGTTGAAAGGAGAAAAAGGTTTCATTCTTTCCTTTTGGAGGGCTGATATCACATTGTTTTTTGCTTTCAAATTAGACTTCTTTGAAAAAACAAATAAAAAACTGATCCCTGCAAACATGATTCTTGAAGGGAGATGTGAATGATGCTGCAAGAACCATCTTTTATATGAATATGACTATTTTATAATACCAATGTTACGTTTTCTGAAAACATAGCAAACAGGATGTTCAGACGATTCTTTGGCCTCTGTTTCTTGTTTCCCTTTCTAGATGTGTGCTTTTCTCAGCTGTTGTCAGCTTTGGGACCAAAGGGATTGTTGACATTTTCCTAGCAATCTTAATCTCATGACTGTGTTCTTCTCCCAAACAAGAATTGATAGGTAAATGCATTGAACAAGTATATATAAAAGAGATAAAAAAGCAATATTAGTACATTATGTGATTTATGTTTTTTGATGTCAGAAGTTTGTGCTTTGGGTGAAATACTTGTAAAACTGCTGTTTTCCTCACTACTCCTGTACACATTTCACCATGTGGTCAGAAAAATGATAATCTGGAGACAAGTGCTTTAATATGTTCTCACCCATCATTGGAACTTGGTTTAAAAGTCAGTGAGCCAGAAGGAAACTAACTACCCAGTGTCGACTGCTAGCTAGGAGTAAGGAGCCCCTTGGGTTTTCTGCTCAATATTTATCACATGATCTCCTTTCTTTCCCACAGGTGTCGTTCTGCCTTTAACCATCACTGTATCATAGCCCCACGAGATCCTAAAATGGCTGTGCATGGATTTCCTCCTTTGCTTTTGTGATGTTGTTGTCTTGTGGATTTGGTCAGGGTTAGTAGTTTGCCAGGAGTGTAATCCGTTGAATAGCAATCCTTAGTCACAGAATCTTGCGACTGACGTTTCCTTTGTGGTGGTTGGCACTGAGATATGTTGCCTGTAGGTTTTGCTAGTTTTCCCTCCAACATTCCACACGGTGGGGAAAACAGGCAAGGAGAGCTTTGGAGCATAAAGAACAGGAACCTTTGAAGAATCCACACGGTTTTGGATTTAGGCTCATCCTAATACAATCACTGCCAGTATCACATGACAGCAGTATTTCATGTCTGGGTATGTGGTTGTGAAATTGAGGAGCAGCTCTTTTTAAAAAGTTATAGCAAACAGTGTTGATAGAATGCATCCTTCTAAGATCTTCATAAACTACCTTATGATGCAATAATTTAATGTTTCTATACATATTATAGGGAGAAAACAAATACTTGTAAAAGGGGGATATAGTTTAGAAGGTTAATATGTCAGTTTGTCCAGATGTGTCCCATCAAAGAAAAGCTAGTGGTAGCAACAAATCTTCTGAAAGGACTTCTTATACTCATGTACCTTTAAAACATCTAAGTAATTAAAAATTTTGCCCCGTTAAGTTGAAAACAGAGATGTATTTAGGCAAATTAGATACAACTCAAACATTTGAATAAGTCTGTCAGGTTTCAGTTGGTGGCACCGATGAATTTTGGTACCCCTTCTGTCCAAAACTAATTTTCCTGAAATTAGTACATCGTGGCTTCTAAAGTTATTCAAAGTCTAAATGTTCTGGTCAGTAGGTTCTTTGAGAACCTTGATTCTTTGCCTCTAACTTTATTTACCATTTCACCACTGAGAACTGCTCTGTCAGAAGTATAAAAGAAAGGTAAAGCTGAAATCGGGTGAGTTGGTATCGATGGTAGGAAGTTAAAAAATAAGGTTTCAAAAAAATCCAAAATCAGTTTTTGGATTACCTGAATTCTGTTCAATCTATGTTCTTTTCCTTGCTTTACACTTACTTCCCTCTCCATCTGTACATGTCACAAGGGTGTTTCACAACTAGAATGCCACTTTGTAAACAGTTTTTCTTCTTACTCTGTTGTGCATGTTTATCTAACTCACATCTTTCTGTAGAGTTACATATATCCTTAAACTAAAGTAATTAACAATCAGAATGGGAGAACAAGTTTAAGATAGTATTATTTACAGTCCTAGAGGTGGAACTTTTAATGTTTGGTTGTAAGGAGAATGTGAATTTGCAGGTAAATGAATTATATGGCAACTAAACATAGGCCTCATGTTTGGGAGAAATAGAGCCTGAGATGTGAGGAGGGGGGGAAGGTACAAGGTGTATAAAACTCTTAACTGCCAGTGCCAAAGGGCTAATTTTTAAGTATCTGAGCTTTATGCAGTCTTGAAAAAATATTGGCCATAGTCTGCTCGGCTTTTATGTAACCTTGGTTCATAGGTGGTTGACTTTTTTTTTAAAAGTGGGTCTCCTCTCAATAGAATGCATAATATTGTTTTCTAAAATTACATTCCATAACCATCTTGCTATTCTGTAGAAAACTGTACAGAAGGTAAATTAGAATAGCTTCAATGGGAATATAGTTTAAATTTTTAAAAATTTTAAATAAATTTACTTCCATTGCGGTAAAAGAAAGAAATAGGTGGCTTGTATAGTTCAGCAAAAGAAAGCTATTCTCTGGTTATAAACTTTGTCAGTGTTAAGTTATTTTTACTCTTAAACGGTTTTTTCCTTGCGGTGATAACATGAATTTACGGTTTCTGATCATGACTGAGTCTGTATTACTTGTCATGGCTTTTGTGAGCAATTATGTTTTTAAAATACCTGTTTTGCTTCTTTGATTAATATGGTGAGCATGGATGCCAAAAATTATTTTTTAACTAGAGTCTTCATTTTGTTTAAAATATTTCTTATATTTGTGACGAGCCAAATCAGGTTTTGGAAGGTGCTATTGTTAACGGTGGAATAACTGGCAACAAGGAAGCCTTTTTTTTTTTTTTTCTTTCTTTCTTTTTAATGGTTGGCTTTTGCTGGAAGAAGGTATTTAAAAAATAGCAGAATTTATAGCTTTCTGTATGTCCAAGATTAAGAGTGGGTTGTCAGAGTTTTCTTTTGTTAAAGGAAATGAAAGAAAAATTGCCACTACTGAATTTACTATTCTAAAGATTCATTCCTTAATGCTTAGAATTTCAATGTCTCAAGACCAGACCAGTGGACGTGCTGAATTTGCATTAAGAAAGCTAAAACACTTAACTTCGCACTTTAAGGTTTAAGTTTTACTCTGCCTAAATTAATGATAAGCAGAGCAGCCCTGAACAATATTTTGTCTATACAATCCTGTTGAAGAATATAATTTATGTTTTTTAAAAGTCTTTATTTTTCATCTCTGTTGAAGCTGTGTAAATCTTTTTAAAATGCAATTTTTAAAGTTTCGTTTTTCTAACAAAATTCTCCCAAAAAACAGCATTTCCAATGGTGATAAATATTGTTACTGTGTACTTATGTATTCCCTATACCTGAACACTTGTTGCTGCCTCACAAGAAAATAGAACTTTTATGTTAAAAATAAAGTCTGTTCTTCTTGAGTCTTTTTCTGTGTATTTTTATGAATATTGCCTCAAATTCAAATTTCTTTCTTTTCAGACATTTTTGGCTTGAAATAACTTTAGTATGTTCTTTTTCACAGATAGAAAAATGAATTTGTGTTAGGTAGCAGGATATATAATATTGGCAGTTGTTACTTCCTTACTTCCTTGCTACCTCCTTAACTTGCTCTTGAACTGAAAGCACCTGATCTTTGTGTTAAGTGCTAAGCAAATGTTAAAATATAAGCAAGCATACTGAAAGACGTACCTGTTTATAGGTAATTCAGTACTTTACAGGTTGTTAGAGATTTAGCTGGGGGCAGTCACTTAATTTCATTCTAAAGTACAGATAGAGGAGTTTTTTCCCATTTGTTTTGGTAATTCTTTCTGCTTCCTTTGTGTCGGTCGTTTATAAATGCAAGACAGTTGTTTAGGCTGAAGGGTTTAATCTGTATGAAGGCTGCATGCAGTATAATCATTTAGAAAGCAGGGTCATCTTTTAAGTGAAATAAAAGTGTCACCACAGCTGCCTGTCATAAAGAGTGGTCACCATATTACTTTTCAAGAAATTCTAAAAATTATTTCTGGGGGTAAAAGTTAACCAGAATTTGGAGATTATATCTATAACATAATTAAACACAGCAGCAAACGCGAAGAGAATCAAATTGGCTATAACATTTTCTCCCATTCTTTTTTCTCTCAGTCTGTTCCTTCCACCTTTAAAGAGGTTGAGAGGAGCAAATTTAGATCTCAAGTTGGGTGTTCCCATCTTCCCCCATTTATTTGATTTTTTTTTTTTTTTTTTTTTTTTTGCTTTGGTTCATGAGTATTAAATATACCCCCTCCCCCCAAAAGTTTTTAGGTATATAATGAGCCTTTCCTTAAAAGATCATTATAGACCTTTCAGTTGCTTTCCTTAAAAGCAGCTGAAAGTTGCTTTTAAGTGGTTGGGTGTGAAATAGTATCCTCTTCCTAGGAGTTCCCTGCCGATGTATATCAATATCATTTTTTTCCCCTTGCTAAGATTATGTTTGCTTTTTAAATTTTTTTTTTTTTTTTTTTTTGCGGTAGGCGGGCCTCTCACTGCTGTGGCCTCTCCCGTTGCGGAGCACAGGCTCCGGACGCGCAGGCCCAGCGGCAATGGCTCACGGGCCCAGCCGCTCCGCGGCACGTGGGATCCTCCGGGACCGGGGCACGAACCCGCGTCCCCTGCATCGGCGGGCGGACTCCCAACCACTGCACCACCAGGGAAGCCTGCTTTTTAAATATTTTAAACCTCTACTAGAACATGGTATGATAATACAGATAGCCTTTGTATCTCTTTGGTTCAGTGTTTTTCAAACTGTTTGGGTCTTGAAATGAATTAAGTGGGTCCAGTCAACATTTTTTTTAATGAAGCAGAACAGGAAAAAAAAGTATATTGAAGACATCAGGGAAATAGTATTTGTATGTAAAGCTTTTGCTAGCCATAGGGATACATATGTACTAGGTTGTAAAGTAAAATATATTTCTTACTGTGGGTTGTAATCAAAATGATTTGAAAAATACTGTTGTAGATACAACTTCTGTATATGTGTTTTGGGGTTGGTCTGGTATCTTAACACAGATACTGGAGTCTTTAAAGACATTGTTTCTACTTCTCTTTACTAAGCATCTCCAAATTGCTTGTTTTATTTTTAAAAATTCTTGTCTTGGGCTTCCCTGGTGGCGCAGTGGTTGAGAGTCCGCCTGCCCATGCAGGGGACACGGGTTCGTGCCCTGGTCCGGGAGGATCCCACATGCCGCGGAGCGGCTGGGCCCGTGAGCCATGGCCGCCGAGCCTGAGCGTACGGAGCCTGTGCTCCACGGCAGGAGAGGCCACAACGGTGAGAGGCCCGCATACCGCAAAAAAAAAAAAAAAAAAAAAAAAAATTCTTGTCTTTTCAGCAGTTTGCATCTTCCTCAAACTGAGAATTTATCTCCATATACTCTTTGATTTTATACAGTAGCATGGATGAGTCATGCTTAATCATTGTGTTTTAGAGAAGACTGTCATGGAGCTCTGATGACCAGAAACCCAGGAGTATGACCATTCATCTCAGTTCCATGCCTTAAGCAGTTATTTTTTGAGATCATTGGGATGATTCAGAGGAGTTGCAGGAAAAGCCACAATTTGGGTACTACTTCTGGCTCTGCAGCTTAATAGTCATGGGATCTCAGGCAAAGAAGTAACCTCTTTGAACTTTAGTTTTTCTTATGTGATTTTAGGAAATGCTGAAGACAGTGCTGTCAGTTAAATGGCAAGTGTGAAAATAAAAAACTGGAAGCAAACACATGTTATCATCTCCTTTCTATTTTGTTAGGTAAGTTTATTCATCCCTTAGGGAAGCCACAAGTTGTTGGTCATGGAAAATGATCCCATAAAATTCATTTTACCGTGTAAAGTATGATATAGTCAAGGATGTTGAGCTGAATCATAATAAAAATAGGTAACACTTACTGATAGCTTTCCAAGTGCCAGGCTTGGTGCTTACATTAACCCTGTGAAGCCAGGTACTGCTAGTTACTGTCTTATAAATTGCAAAATTGGAATTAGATTAAGTAATTTATCCATGGTCATACATCTGGGAAATGTCAAAATGTGGCTTTGAACCAATTCTGATTCTAGAACTCAAGACTTACTGCTACTTCAACTATAACAGTGACATGAATAAAATATAGGTGTTTGGTATCATCGCAGATTATGTGCCCTTGGGTCATAGCCTTGTTTGTTCTTTGTGGTCTTCATTGCTTCAACAACTGCTGGCAGCTTGGTTCAGAGGGCGAAAAGAAAGTAACCTGGTTAGACACCACTTCCTGACCAAGGTAGTTAATGACACAAATCCTCAAGCTCTGGGTTTTAATGTTGCTACAGCTGCAGAAATTCAAAAGAACTATTTTCTTTAATTTGGGGAGCACATCTGTTAGAGAGGCACAAAGTAGCAACTTCACATTTTTGGTGGATTTTTTTTTTTTTCTTAACTGACTTTTTGAGGTAAAGACAACGAAAGTAATTTTTTAACCTCAGTTACTTGGTATGCCCATTTCAGACAGACAATAAAATGAAATCACCTAGATCAGGGTTCCCCAACCTTTCTGGCACCAGGGACCGGTTTCGTGGAAGACAGTTTTTCCACGGACCGGAGTGGGGAGGGGGTTCAGGCGGTAATTCAAGCGAAGGGGAGCAGCACATGAAGCTTCGCTAGCCCGCTGGCTCGCCACTCACTTCCTGCTGTGTGGCCCGGTTCCTAACAGCAGGGGGTTGGGAACCCCTGACCTAGGATCACAGTTTAGTTCATATATATATTAACAGTAGTTATTCCTGTTTGGTAGGTTGGTGGATCATTTCTTTGTCGTCTACTTTTACAGACTTTTAAATGAGAGTATTACTTTGAAATGGGATAAAGAAAACAACTCTTTTCTTTAATGTAAAAACATGCCCTTCACTTCCCTGGTGGCTCAGTGGTTGAGAGTCCGCCTGCCGATGCAGGGGACGCGGGTTCGTGCCCCAGTTCGGGAAGATCCCACATGCCGCGGAGCGGCTGGGCCCATGAGCCATGGCCGCTGAGCCTGCGCGTCCGGAGCCTGTGCTCCGCAACAGGGAGAGGCCACAACAGTGAGAGGCACGTATATCGCAAAAAACAAAACAAAACAAAACAAAAAAAAAAACATGCCCTTCAAAATCTTACCTGATAACACCACTCAGACCTTTATCTCCAGGTTGTACTCACTTTTGGACATTGAATGGTTTATTTACACCACTGAGTAGAGAACCATGTCTTGACTTTAGGTGCCAAGGACAATTCTTGCTGAACTCTTTAGTCTTCTTTTAGATGGCACATAAAACATGGAAGAAATTTTATGTTGGGCTTATGGATGTGACCCATCCTAACGAACAACGTTTTTCTTCCTATCCTGTTCTATAGGTTTTCTTTGCTATATTTAAATACCTTACTGTTGTGTTTTAAATGCATTACTTTCAATACTGCTGAATTAGTTAATATTTTAAAGTTTGTGTTTCCTTCCTAGTTTAATGTCTATATCCCAAGATTCTGGGTCTGCTTCATTGCTCAAGGTAAGGAAATGCAGGGCTCTGCCAGTGCTATGGAAGGTAGAAATAACTGGATCAATCAATCCTGCCTTGCTTTTTATTCCTCCCTTCAACAAATCAGGTTAAATGTTATGGCTTATATTTCACTGGTTATTGCTTCTAGGCTCAAAATTCTGCTATTTGTTTGTATTTTTTTACTGAGAGTATTTACACAGAGAACACACATTCTGTTATTTCCCATATCTTACAAAGTCCCTCCTGCATGAAGTAAATTAGAAAGAATCAGTCTCACAAAGATATTAATTGCCCTGGTTTTATTTTCATTCTGTGGTATCTGTATCATTCAAACTACCTTCTTATTACTATGGTCCTGAGGTAAAACCCAAGTTTTTGAATAGAGAAACAATAACTGGATTTGTATTGAACACTTTAGCAAATAAACTTTGTTTTATGCCATCTTGTAATCTTTATTAAAAGAGGCTCAGAAAAATAGCACATTCAAACTTCCTTTGTTCATATGCTGTAAGACCTCTACATTTCCAGATGGTCTATAAAGATAGTTACGTGAAATATCTATAGTTGAAATACACTTTTTCATTGTGCAAATACTGAAACCTGTTTTGTTAAAATACAGTTTGTTTCTAATCACATCAGATTTATGTTTTACAATTAATGAAAGATTTCAAAAAATACAAAGTTATGCCAATTTGATCTTAATCTTCCCTGGTATTCCTGCCTCTCTTATAAAGTGGTTGAAGAAAGATTAGGCAAATTTTTAGTTCTTTTGGGGGCTCTTCTAAGTTTAAATGCATTCTTATTTGGTATTAAAAAGTATAACATAGATATTTCCTCCCATTTAATATAAAAAGCATCCATTTATTTGAAAGAGTTGTTCTCAGCCCACCCTTGTATTGAATGGTTATTCTAGATTTAACCAAGAAGCAACTGATCACCTTTCTGTTCTGTGTTTATCCTGTCGTTCATGTCATTCCCTACTGAATATGTGCTTGGTTTCTTAATTTAGCTTGTCTTTTATTTTAGGTTTCCTATTATACCTATTTTAGGTGTAATATAGCCAAATTTCTGTTTCTGGACCTTAAATTAACAACTGAGCTTCAAATAATCTTGAGAAAATGTGAATAGTTACCTTCATTTTAGTAGCAAAGTTTTAAATGTGCACTTCAAAAATTCAGTCCGACTTGCTGAAGTTATAACTAGACATGCTAATAAGGCAGTTAATGTTGCTGTGAGGCTAAACGAGCAACTACATACTCTGTTGAAAGCGAAAATGTTAGAGAAATTAAGAACTGAGGAATAAAAATCCTTGTATGTTTCTATTTTTTTTGATAATCTTTGCTCTTGGAAAATTGGGGTTAGTATCCCCTTCACATTCATAGTCTGGGATTTGGGCCCGGAGAGACTAGTGATTTTCCTCTGCGTTGAGTGTCTTTGTTTACATGAAGTAACAGGGACTGCTCTGCATGCATGTGAGGAAGCTATACAAATATTTTTGAACTAATGCATTAGTGAAAATGAAAGAAAAATGGCAAAAATGCAAGACATAAAATTAACATTTTCTGAGGTCCTTCAAAGTTGAAAGCACAGAGCAACCATGGGTATAGAATTTAGATAGTGATTCATAATTATAACCCCTGGTGATTGAACTTTGGTGGAACAAAGACAGTATTGCATTCTGGGGCATTAAACTGAATAAAAAGGGAGAGTTACAAAATGCTTCTTAATGGTTAACCAAGTAAAGAAATAGGAATAAGCCTGTGAAAATATTTTAAGGAAGGATTTACATAACCTTTTCTTTAAGTCCATGTTCCTGACCCTCAGATAAGGTCTTTCCAGCCTACACACTACTTGACCATAGTTGTGGTTTTCTAAATAGCTTGTGGGCAGTTCAGATTGTAGTTAGGCCAGACTGTTGTGGATGGGAAGTGGACTGCATTTTACCTGCCCTAGTCCATTCCTAAAAAATGTTTTTCTGTATACAGAGACCCAGAGATTACAAGCAGTTCTCTTGTAAATAATAATTAAGCCTGTTTAGAACTAGGAGTACAATGAAAACTACTGTGAACGTCTTAAAATGTTTTCTTATGCAGATGCACTGGTGAACTGCCTCAGAACTAAAGGGTGGACGGGGGTGGGGGGTGGGCGCGGAAAGAATAGGAAACTGGAACTGAGTGACTGTGTGTATACAGTGGCTATGTTTTCATTAGCTTATGCTAACTTCATTAAATAGCCTTCCTTCCAATATTTAGACTCTAAACCTTTTAAGGGTGTGTCCTTAGTAATCAAATAGAGCCTCAGATGATGTCACCCACAGAAAAGTGGAAAAACACTCCCTTACTGATGGTATAGAGCTTTCTGTAACTTTGCCAGAAAGCATTCTGGGTTAAATCATGTCAAGAAATGTGGGGTAATAAGTATTGCAAATCTGTACGAGGGTAAGTTAATTAGAATTTTTTTCCCTCATTCAGACAGATAGACAGAAGTTTCTGGGTCATTTCAGGAATACTACTGCCAGTTGCTCAGGGAGTATCCTCCCCTCGTTTTCTTTCAGGAAGCATATGAATACAGTACATTGTAGTAGCAATGTGTGAACAATCAGGCCTGAAGACAGTTGGACAGTATCTGAAGTACCATAGGATGGACATTCTTGTGGTTTATAAAATGGGAAGAGAGATTTTTCTGTTTATGCAGAGGATGGACTTCTTAGCAAATAAATCATGCGGCTACTTCCCCAAGAAAATTCAATAATGAAATCAGGGGGTGTCCATGATTTTGTATGAAGGAAAAAAACTAAGGAATATTACATTTCAGCCTCCAAGTGGAGAAAACAAGCACCAAGTTTCTCTGTGATTTCACTGAAGCAAATTGAGTTCTCAAATCTTATTCTGCCTTTCTAACTAAAGAAAAAACTGGTCTGGTTCTAGTGCTATTTTCCACAACAGAGAATTCCCCCTGCCACCGTTTTATTTAAAAACCAACCCCAAATCACAACCCAGTTTACATGCTGTCTGTCCTTTCTCTATATATAGAATTCTCACAGCCAGCAAGGCAACTTATACATAAAAGGCTTTCCAAACAGATAAACACAACTCCTACTGATAATTATATTCCTAGCTGTTATTTTTGAACTAACTTTTGGTATGTATTTCAGACTCAATAGTTTCTAATATTTTCCATATATTATCAACAGCTGCAAATCCAAGATATTAAAGAGATACTTAATGTATTAAAACGTGGTCCTTTCCATCTGTCTAACCTTGCAAACACAAGGTTTTCGTATATGGGTGACAACATAAACTCCTTTCCACGAAGGCAGTAAGTTGCAAAATTGGTGTCTCAAGGCCATTGAAGTGGCATCATAACTTCAGTCAAGCATTAAGAAGTTCATCATCTGAGTGTCCAATAGCATCTGGGTTTGAAAGCGGATCCAAGTCTGCAAATAGACTGAACCAGGCTGACATGTCTTGGTTACCACTGTTAGGAGCTATTAAAAAAGAAAAAAACACATTAGAGTCTCAGATTTTAAAAATCACATTATTGTACCACTTTTATGATTTTAAAGTAGATGCTTCTTTTGAATCAAATTTAAGACAGACAGCTGACCAGAATAAACATCAATTACATCTCCTTGAGGATAATTTTGTAAAGCTAATGAAGATAACCTCATGCTTTGCTGAGGCTATTTAGGTAATTGCATGTTGCTCTGAGAAAGGACCTGATTAAAAGTGAAAAGGCAGGAAGTAGTAGAAGGCTCTCAGATAAGGTTCAGAATTTAACCTTTGTTCCTACAAAGTAGGAACATTACACTTAAAATACTAGACATGGGGGGGGGGGCGAAATCCCCTAATCCTATCACATTTCCATGTGTACTTTAAAATTTTTGATAAATATATTATGGAGTGGGTTATGTCTCGGATATGACTTCCTGTTACCTGACTGGAAGATTGCATATATCAATAGTCTACAAGTTGTGTGGCAGATAGTCAAGGATACACATCTATGCTGAAGGCTGGGACTAGTATAAAACTGTGCAGGGCACAGACAGTGGGTCATCTCAGAAAGCTAGGCTCTTGAAGTCCAGGGGGTCCAGAAAGCAGGGCTGAGAGCCAGGGGACAATCTAAAGACCTACCAATGAGACCAGGAACGCAGTGGGCAAAGGATGGAAGGCAGTCCTGCTCAGAAGAGTCTAAGGCAACCCTCTCTTAACAATCAGTCATGGTTACCACTTTCCACAGATCAGAGGGCTGGAGTTTGAGCTGTGGGGATCCCAAGCCTCAGGGAATCAGGACAGAGTGAAAGGCTGCATTGTGTGTCCAGTTCTGCTTCTGGGAACCCCAAGGTAGTGTCAGTGATACCCACACAAATTCTGGCTTTGAGTCCTGGGTATACTACCTACTAATAAGTAATAATGGGCAAGTCATTTTAACTTCAGGGGTCCTTCCTCATCTGTAAAGCAATGGTCATATAATTTATTATTTTTTAAATTTTTATTGGAGTATAATTGCTTTACAATGTTGTGTTAGTTTCCACTGTACAGCAAAGGATTATAGGCAAATAGCAGCTTTCCCAATACCTCAGCCTTTTCGTGTTCAATTCTGAAATTTACTCACTTTATAGTCTCTATTTTTAATGATTTAGCACAATTCAGTTTACTGAGTTTAAGAAGAGAAAAACTATAATTATGAGTAGTCTGAATCCCTGAGGGATGGCTGTATTCAGAATTGGCTGCTGTGAATCTGTGATTTGCTTGGAATTGATGGATTCCCCAATCGATTTATCCCAAAGCATTAGGAAGAATTAAAGTAGGGTTCCAGGAGTCCACAATGATACATACCAACAAATAAGTAAAAAATGAGGGACAAGACAAAGCTTTTCCATATAGTAGAATGTAACTAATAAAGGCGGAGGGGAGAGGAGATGGAAGACCGCCATTTGGCAACAGCCACCGCAATCGACGATTCGTGCAGGAATTATCAATGAATGCTAAATTAGCGGGTGCAACTTTGATACTCAGAAATAAGCCATTCACACAGTTGCAAAATATTTTTCCACATGATAATTATTAATTACAAAGGGAAAAACATAATAGTAATTTGATAGTGAACAAATCTGGCAGGCACCACCTTAACCAAGTGATCAGAGTTAACATTATAAGCAAAAGGACAAAATAGACATCATGTGCCTCCTGATACAGTTTATTAAGAACACACAACATCGTTCCTGTGCTGCTAGTCTTGCCAAAATGCATAACACGAATCTAATTATGAGACAACATCAGATAAGCCCAGCTCAAGGAATATTCTACAAAATAAGTGGCCTGTACATCACAAAAAAAGCCAAGATGATGAAAGACAAAGATTGAGGAACTTTTCCAGATTAAGAAACTAAAGAGACTTGACAACTAAATACAGTGTGTGATCCTGGTTTGGATCCTGGACTAGGAAAAAAATCTTTTTTGTTACAAAATACATTAGTGGGACAATTGACAAAATATGAATTAAGGTCTATAGATTAGATAATAGCAGTGTGGCAATGTTAATTTCTGATTTTGATCACTGAATTGTGATTATGTGAAAGAATGTCCTTGTTTTTAGGAAACAGATGCTTAAGTATTTTGAGGTGAAGGGGCGTTATGGCTGCTACTTAGTCTCAGAATAATTTCAGTTCAGAAGAAATTACATACATATTACACTCACACACGTAGAGAGAGACTAAGGCAAACATGGTGAAATCCTAGGTGAAAACATATAGGAATATTTTGTATTTTTGCAAGCCTTTCTGTAGGACTAAAATTATTTGAAAAATTTAAAATATTGATACCACAAGGATTCAGAAGTCAGCCTGAAAGGGCTCCCACTGGTCAACACGGGGGCAATTTGAGCACCAAAATGATTAAGTACAGTAGTGATTATAAACCATCGAAAAAATACGAATCTATTCTGACAATAAATACATACGAAAATGGGGACGAAGAGAGGTTTTTTTTTTGTTTACAGCAGGGTATTGAGGGATGGTGGAAGGAGCCAACTGTATAGCATGTGAATTATATGTCAATAAGGATGTTTTAAAAATGTGATTAATGGATGAGTGAATAAACAAAATGTGGTATATCCATACAACGAAATATTATTCAACTTTAAAAAGAAAGGAAATGCTGTCACATGCTACAACCTGGATGAACTTTGAGGATATTATGCTAAGTGTAATAAGTCAGTTACAAAAAGACAAATACATTCCACTTATATGAGCTACCTAAAGTAGTCAAATTCATAGAAACAGAAAGTAAAATGGTGGTTACCAGGGCTGGGGGGAGAGAATGGGGAGTTAGTGTTTAATGGGTGGAGTTTCAGATTTGCAAGATGAAAAGTTCTGGAGATCCATTTCACAGCAATGTGCATATACTTAACATTACTGAACTGTACACTTAAAAATGGTTAAGATGCCAATTAAGATGTTAAAAAAAATGGTTAAGATGGTAAATTTTGTTACGTGTTTTTACAATAAAAGAAGTGGAGGGAGTGCTAGGGTTGGAAAAATCATCACTTTTCATCCATCACCTTAAAGGCTGAATCAGGCAAAAAGCAACAATGGATGCTAAATCTATGTGGAAATTCTGACAAAGAGCAGGACCTGTACAAGGTCGCAAAGTGTCTCCCCACAGACTGCTTAGTAATTGCAAGGGAGGATCAAATAAAACAAAATAGTAACTGTACAGGAGAAAAACTGGACAACACCTTGATACAGTGGTCAACATTAACAACACCCATGAGGGAGAGAGGGACAACTTTGAGATGTGAAACCCTGAGAAAGGAGCATCACCTATGTGTATTCTAGTCAGGATAACCTGACTAGATATTCAGGATAACAAATAACCTAAACTTAATTATAAGGAGACCTCAAAACTGAAATAAGGAGCATTCTAATAAAAACAAAAAACAGTGGATCAGAGGGACTATATTCTTTTAAAATGCCCAAAAAACAGTGGATCAGAGGGACTATATTCTTTTAAAATGCCCATGTCCAGAAATCAAAGAAAAGTTGTGGAAATGTTTCAGATTAAAAGAGACTAAAGAGGGGCTTCCCTGGTGGTGCAGTGGTTGAGAGTCCGCCTGCCGATGCAGGGGACACGGGTTCGTGCCCCGGTCCGGGAAGATCCCACATGCCGCGGAGCGGCTGGGCCCGTGAGCCATGGCCGCTGAGCCTGCGCGTCCGGAGCCTGTGCTCCGCAAACGGGAGAGGCCACAACAGTGAGAGGCCCGCGTACCACAAAAAAAAAAAAAAAAAAAAAAAAAAAAAAAAAAAAAAAAAAAAAAAAAAAAAAAAAAAAAAAAAAAAAAGAGACTAAAGGGACATGGCAACTGAATACAATACATGACCCCTAGACTCGCTGTCCCAGAGGGGGACAGTGCTATAAAGGACATTATGGAGTCAACTCACGAAAATGGAACACACATACATGGTAGATCATAGAAAAGGATTATGTTAATATTAACAGCCATAATGTGGTTATGCAAGAGAATATACCTATTCTTAGGAAACACAAACTGCAGCATTAAGGGGAAAGGGTCATGGTGTATGTAACTTACCCTCAAGTGGTTCAGATAAACTAACACACGCATTACACACACACACAAGCCTGCATAAAGCAAACGGGGTAAAATACTAACAATAGGTGAATCTGAGTAAAGGATATACAGGTGTTCTTTGTGCCATTTTCATTTATGAAATATTTCTGTATGTCTGAAATTATGTCCAATTAAAAAGTTAAATCAGCATCAGTGACTAAGATCATTATGTATCTAAGATCCTGCAAGACGGAGAATGTGTATCAATTTTCTATGTATATCCTACATGGTAATTACAACATGGACCAGCTCTGCAGATAAAATATAGTAGGTACTCCTAGAGCCCGTGCTCCGCAACAAGAGAAGCCACTGCAATGAGAAGCCCACGCACCACAATGAAGAGTAGCCCCCGCTCACTGCAACTAGAGGAAACCCGGGCGCAGCAACGAAGACCCAACACAGCCAAAAATAAATAAATGTAAAATATATATATAGTAAGTACTCAATATATATTAGCAATTACTATGTACCAGGCCCTATGCTAAGACTCTGGGTGCGTTCTTTGTCAATAGGCATTCTGTAAACAAAGAGCTTCTTCTATCCCTAATGGTATTATCCATTATCAACAAACGTTAACACAAAATATAAAAGATTAAGGTACAGAATTTAGTTTACTATGGCAGCTCACAATTTCTGTTCAATTCTTTCCACAGTGAGGGATAGCTAGATACAGCTTTCATTTTAATTCATTAGTAACAAAGTACTTTTCTGGACAATATGAGGTGAAGACTGTAACATGGTCCTTTTCTAAATTTACCTGAATTTGACTGATTGTTAATATGATGGCATATTACTTATGATAATATAAGTAAATAACTTACATTTTGTTAATTTCTTTGGACTCTGTGAAGGCACTGACTGGTTATCAATGTGTGAAAGAGGAAGTTCTAATCCCCCTTGGGAGGCCCAGCCTGGGGAAAGAGAAATAATGAATTATCCATTATTAATCAAATAGAAAGTAGCATCAGCAAAACAAGAAAAGGGAAAAATATCTAATAAAAGTCCTCCAATCTTTGTACCAGGGTAATATTCCACAGTATAAGACATATGAATTTTATTCAAATCATCTAAGTTTAGTCCCAGCTAGAGTTAGACTTTCTTACATTTTTCAAAGTGGTTCTGAAATAAATATATAAGCTTTTTTTCTTTAAAACAATGGCAAATGGATAAGGTGCAGAAAGAGAAGCTGTAAGGAGTCAGGAAGAGAGGAAATAAACATGACAATTAGAATCCTGAAACCTATGAATAGGTTTATACCCTTTGACTTGGTAATCCCATTCCTAGAAATTTATCTTAAGGAAATAATTTAACTGAAGGAAAAAGTACATGCATGATTTTGTTTATTGCAGCATTATCTATAACATGAAAAAGTAGAAACAATAAGGAAGGAATTAAGTGGATTATGATGGACAAATGTGATGAAATATGATATACTCCTTAAAAAAGTATCATTATGAATACTAGGAATACAGGGCAATGTCTGCTGTAACATGAAAACTTATTTATGCTATAATTAAAACACAGCACTAGAAAGGAACTTAGATTATCTGGCCTACTACCTTCCTTGTACAGTAGAGATCATCTGAGGCCCAAGTTCCTACCTGGGGCTCCTAGAACATAGCTCTCTAAACTCTCAGGGCAGCTCACCTTCCTGGTCCACATCACAGGAGAAAAAGAGGTAGACATAAAGGAGAGACTAGTGAAGTAAGAGTCCTGTGCTGGGAGCAGTTTAACAGTTTAAACTGCCTGATGACTCAGCAAGACACTCAACACAGGACTAACTGCCTTGGCTATTATGTGGGAATATCCCATCAGCCTGCAGGCAGGAACCAAGACAGACGTTCTGAGTAGTGCAGAAATCCTGTTGATATTGTACTACCAGAAAATAAGAGAAGAGTCCAGTGCTGCTAGCAATGTGGCAAGTGAAGGAGAAAGAGCAGAAGTTCATAGCAGAGAGTGAATCAGTTTGTAAATCTTTATAACTATTGGGCCATTGATATGCCACATGAGAATAACTGTTGTCTAAAATTTTACCACAAGCAAAACATCTGAATTATCCTAGACAGGGGGACTCGTTATCAAATAGTACGGTCCATTCTTACTTTTAGGTTATTTAACCAATTCTTACTGAGTAATTATTTAACTGATATTTATTTTATTTATTGAGCTAACTTTTATGCTGCTGTCATAGAAAGCACCAAGATAAATCACCCCACAGATCATGCCCTTGAGGTGCTTGAAGACTGGATAAAGCATGATGGTCTTGCAGATAAAGTACGAACATAAGTATTTTAATACAAAGTACAGTGCATTAAGACACCGTGAGGTGCTGTGAGGCTGAAAGACAGGGATATAAGGCAGGATAAACTATGATTGCAGGGCTTCCCTGGTGGTGCAGTGGTTAAGAATCTGCCTGCCAACACGAGACACCGGTTCGATCCCTGGTCCGGGAAGATCCCACATGCCGCAGAGCAACTAAGCCCGTGCACTACAACTACTGAGCCTGCACTCTAGAGCCTGTGAGTCACAACTACTGAGCCCACGAGCCACAATTACTGAAGCACACCTAGAGCCCGTGCTCCGCAACAAGAGAAGCCTCCGCAATGAGAAGCCCGTGCACCGCAACAAAGAGTAGCCCCCTCTCGATGCAACTAGCACAGCAACGGAGACCCAATGCAGCCAAAAATAAATAAAAATAAAATCTATATTAAAAAAAAAATTATGATCGCAGCCATGATAACCAATAAAGCACTGCAGGAGGCCAGAGGAGGGAGAAAGCACTTCCACCTGGCAGTACTGAGGGAGTCCTCAAGGTTGGTGTGGCGGAGGAAACACTGGATGGGAACCTAATATTTGGGCCCAAGTCCATGCTCTATTAGGGAACATTACAGCCAAAGAGGGGCATGAGCAAAGATGCCTCAGAAGGGTCTGGAAACAGTACGGTTACCGAAAATGGCAGGTATTTTGAAATAAGGTAGGAGATAAGGGTGGAAATGCAGGCACAGGCAGGTTTGACCCTGGGGCCAATGGTGCTTTATTTTTGAAAAGTGTAAGCAGGGTGCTGACATCTGAATCTGCTTCATAGAGAACTTTGGAGGAAACATGGAGGATGAATTGGGGTTTGGGAGGCCTATTAGGAGGAGTCACAGTAACCCAGGAAACCAAATGAGGTTCTAAATGGCAGAGGAGGAGGAGTGGGAAATTTGAGACACGTTTTAGAAACAGAATTGACAGGACTTTGGAACCAATATGGAATCGGAGAGCAAAATGATTCCCAAGGTGTTGGGTTGGACACAGGATGGTGGAACAGCAGGTGAGTGGAGAGAGTCCTTGACATATAAGCAAAGCAGGTGACCCTTTCCTGCTCCCAGCTTTCCACCACAGTCCTCCATTCCCGCTGCCTTGCCCTGAGGGCTGCTGTGGAACCAGCTCCAGACCTATTCCTTTTGATCTTGTTAACTCTGAGCCCATAGGAAGAGAACACACCAAGTTTTGCTATGTGGAAGAAACAGTATCACCTGCCCTAGGCAGGGGTAACTTAGCAGGTCAAGAGTTTTAAACAAGACACTGATTTTCTGTGTAGAGAAGACACCTGGGAAAGTCAATGAAAAAATGTGGGGGTTAGTGGAGGTGGCAGGAAAGCAGCCCTTATTTCACTCTCGTTGACAGGATCCGATGATATTTGTTATTTTTCCCGTTGACTGGTGTGACTGCAGATTTTATCCAGTAGTACAGAAGCTAACTCAATCTCCTTGTGGATTTCAGCATCCAGAGGCACATATTTTTGCTTCACAAAGATACAACAATTCAAGGGTATCCCAATGTTGCATAGACACTTACTGTTGAAAGCTCCAGCAGCACGAAGGCCAAGGTCAAAGAGTTGTGAAGGAAGGAATCGTGAGGAGTGAGCAAGAGCCTCAGATCCCCCAGCAGGCTCCTGGGATGTAAGACTGGCCTTGGGGCTCCCAAAGACAGCCTGGCATTCCTGGGAAAATTCACTAGCACTCCAACAACCAGGACTTAGGAGGCTGTTCAGAAATGAGAATTCCTTCTCAAAATCATCTTCCAATGAATCTACTGGTACATCTTTTGCAACTGTTGAGTGAACATAAAAACAGAATGGTTTTTTTCTTTTTGAAGAAATGAGAGTAGGATATAGGGCAAATCAAGTTTGTTTCATTGTTCTCATACTTTATTAACATAATTTTTAATGAACAATTAAACTGATTAGGAGTTTATGTGAAAATAATTTCTAATTAGGTAGGCTATAGATCAAAATGACCACATTTCACAATGAAAATATTAATAGTTATGAATATTTATGTATAAAATAATTAAGCAACCATCTATGTAAGACAGAAACAGGAAATACAAGGAGAAACTGAAACAAATTAAAAATAGGAGACTTTAATATACCACTCTCAGTAAAAAAACAGGCCAAGAGGACAAAAGTAAAGATATAAAAGATCTAAACAGCATAAAAAAACACAGTAGTTATTTTTGAATATAAGCAAACCCTAATAGAAAATGTACCTTTATGTCAGGCACACACTGAAAATTCACAGAAATTAATTATAACTAAGGCACACACACAAATCAGTTTCTTAAAATAGAAATATTATGAACAACATACTCTGATTATAATGCAATAAAATGAGACAACTTTTTTAATGAAACCAGAAAGATAAAAATCTCTTCCACTTGCACATTTTTAATACCTTCTATTAAACAATTCTTGGTTGGAAGGGTAATAGAATTTCTGAAAAATGATAAAGAAGACATTTCATATCATAATCCATGGGATATTTAAATAACAACTAACATGAAAAATCATGACCCTAAATATCAATAAAATATTTATCATTAATAAATATTTATTTATCATTATCAATAAAAATGAAAGATAGGGGCTTCCAGCATGATAGAATGATGAGGTCTAGGGACCCGCACATCAGTTTTAAGTAACTGGTGAAAATGATTTTAAAAACAACCATTTAAAGTCTCTGGAAGTTGTTCCAAGGACACACACCAAGTGAAGAAACATTTGCTCAAGAAAATCTATTAAAATTTAGAAAGAATGAGAGACTATTGTACTTGAACTAAGAACCACTCTCTTCTACCCACTTCTCAATTCAGCCAGATGAAAATTCGCTCTAGCTTGGTGGGAGTGAGGGAGTGGGAGAAGGATTAATTGCAAACAAGCATGAGAGAATTTGGGGGGTAATGGGAATAGTCTAATAGTCAATTGTGATGGTTGCACAACTCTATAAATTTACTAAAAGTCATTGAATTTTATACTTACAATGGGTGAATTTTATGGTACGTAAATTATACCTTGATAAAGCTATTTAAAAATCAAGAGATTTGGGCTTCCCTGGTGGCGCAGTGGTTGAGAGTCCACCTGCCGATGCAGGGGACACGGGTTCGTGCCCCGGTCCGGGAAGATCCCACATGCCGCGGAGCGGCTGGGCCCGAGAGCCATGGCCGCTGGGCCTGTGCCTCCAGAGCCTGTGCTCCGCAATGGGAGAGGCCACAACAGTGAGAGGCCCGCGTACCGCAAAAAAA
>RJWK010033416.1:0-23162 GCA_004363435.1 Platanista minor | reverse complement strand
TGAGATATCATCTCACACCGGTCAGAATGGCCATCATCAAAAAATCTAGAAACAATAAATGCTGGAGAGGCTGTGGAGCAAAGGGAACACTCTTGCACTGCTGGTGGGAATGTGAATTGGTACAGCCACTATGGAGAACAGTATGGAGGTTCCTTAAAAAACTACAAATAGAACTACCATATGACCCAGCAATCCCACTACTGATCATATACCCTGAGAAAACCACAATTCAAAAAGAGTCATGTACCAAAATGTTCATTGCAGCTCTATTTACAATAGCCAGGAGATGGAAACAACCTAAGTGTCCATCATCAGATGAATGGATAAAGAAGATTTGGCACATATATACAATGGAATATTACTCAGCCATAAAAAGAAACGAAATGGGGTTATTTGTAGTGAGGTGTATGGACCTAGAGTCTGTCATACAGAGTGAAGTAAGTCAGAAAGACAAATACAAATACCATATGCTAACACATATATATGGAATCTAAAAAAAAGAAAATGTCATGAAGAACCTAGGGGTAAGATGGGAATAAAGACACAAACCTGCTAGAGAATGGACTAGAGGATATGGGGAGAAGGAGGGGTAAGCTGTGATAAAGTGAGAGAGTGGCATGGACATATGTACACTACCAAACGTAAAATAGATAGCTTGTGGGAAGCAGCCGCATAGCACAGGGAGATCCTCTTGGTGCTTTGTGACCACCTGGATGGGTGGGATAGGGAGGGTGGGAGGGAGGGAGATGCAAGAGGGAGGAGATATGGGAACATATCTTTGTTGATTGATTCACTTTGTTATAAAGTAGATAACACCATTGTAAAGCAATTATACTCCAATAAAGATGTAAAAAAAAAAAGAATCCACCTGCCAATTCAGAGGACACATGTTTGATCCCTGGTCTGGGAAGATCCCACATGCCATGGAACAACAAAGCTCATGCACCACAACTACTGAACCTGCACTCTAGAGCCCACGCATCACAACTACTGAAGCCCGAATGCCCTAAAGCTTGTTCACTGCAACTACTGAACCTGCATGCTGCAACTAGAGAAAGTTCATGCACAGCAATAAAGACCCAATGCAGCCAAAATATATATATACAGAGACCATCCATATACCTATATACAACTCTAGTAGATTTTCATATTTTGCTAAAATTTGTTCATATTTTTAATGACAGAGAATATTATAGGTGCTAGGTGAATCCTACTTTCTACTACCTCTAGGTTACACCTGTGTAAGTTTGAAGTTTATCAAGCCTATGCACATTCATATATTAGCACATCACATCATATATATATATATATATGTATTAAAAACATAATTTTTTTATGAATGTGACTATATTGTATGAATATTGTGGGGTTTTTTTTTGCGGTATGCAGGCCTCTCACTGTTGAATTTTCTATGTAATTAATAGCAAAATTGTATAATTTTGTTCATTTTCAAATGTGTCAATCTCTTTGCTTTTTAAAAGTTAAATATAAAATCTGAATATTACAAATCCTTTATTGGTTGAAAGATGGCAAATGTATTCTAATGTTTTACTGTATGTTTAGACAGTGCTTATGCCATCTAGGAGGGTACCGTTTTTTCTAATTTAATATAATATTGTTTGAAATTTTTTTCTGACCTCAAAGTTATAAAATACTTTTTGACATTTTTATTTAAAGTTTTTACTTTTCTAAAAATTTGTATCTCAATGTGATAACTGTAATTATTTTTTTTATGGTATGAAGTAGAGATTTTGATTTTCCATAGTGAATGTGCCAGCATTTTTATTTGAACAGAGCAACTTTTCCTCACTAGCTGGTAATGCTACCTCTTATATGGAGTCCAAATCAATATTATTGGTCTACTTATCCCTAATTCTGCCAATACTATGATAAAACTATGAATTTTCATATTGTCTTTAGAATGATAAAAAAAAATCTTCTTCTGATATCTCCCTCAAAATTTATTATTTACTTCAGCTACTTTTTCCATTTGCACATTAGTATCAACATACCAAATTTATTAAAATACTATTTAAAGCATTTCTAGATTTATAGATTAATTGGGAAAATTGATATCTGAATGTTGGCTCTTTCCATCCATGGATATAGTATAGCCAGCTATTTCTTTGTGCAAAACTTCTTTTACGTTTTTCAATAATTGTTGGTAATTTTCATTATTTTATATATTTTGTCTTTAAGCTTTATCCCTGGGAACCTTATAGTTTTGTTGTTTTTATAAATACAGTCTTTTCATTTCTATTATATTTTCTATTTGTTAGTACTAGGAATACAATTAATGTTTTTGTGGATCTTGATTCTAGAAAAGTTGATAATTTTTAAAAATAATTTTGATAGCTGAATTTGTTGATTCTCCTGGGTATTAACTAAGATATAACAGTATGAATAGAAACAATGTCTATTTTTTGCACCATTTCTATCTTTTAATAATGCCATGCCTAGGACTTCCCATTACAAGAATGAATAAAATCTATGTTGTTCAGTGTAGGTTTTTGACAGATATCCTTCAGACAGTTAAGGAACTTCCTCTGCAGTTGAAATCACTTGAGTTTCTATCAATATCATGAGCTAAGTACTGAAATGTAATAAATTCTTCATCTGCTTCTTTTAAGCTCATAGTTATTTTCTCCTTTAAACTCTATTCAGCATGACTTAATGATAGCTTTATCTGAAATTGACATTTATTTGCATTCCTGGGAATAAGCACTAATTTGTTAGAATATAGTTTGCACAGGTGCATATGTGTATGTCTGTACCTGTGCACATATATGTTTATAATATTAAACTTGAGGGACTTCCCTGGTGGCACAGCAGTTAAGAATCCACCTGCCAATGCAGCGGACACACGGGTTCAAGCCCTGGTCCGGGAAGATCCCACATGTAGAGCAGCTAAGCCTGTGTGCCACAATTACTGAAGCCTGCACACCTAGAGCCTGTGCTCTGTAACAAGAGAAGCCCCCCAGTGAGAAGCCAGCGAACCACAATGAAGAATAGCTCCCACTCGCCACAGCCCCCACACAGCAATGAAGACCCAACACAGCCAAAAATAAATTTATTAAAAATATATTGAACTTGATTTGTTAATATTTTATTTTGGATTGTTGTTTCATATGAATTCTTCAGGGAAACTGGTATCAATTTTTTTTTTTCTTTTTGTTGTTCTTGTCTGGTTTTGTTATTGAGGTTATACTAGCCTAATATACTTAAACTGAATAGCTTTCCTTTTTCTAAGTTTATTGTCTGAAATTACATAAAATCAGGAACATCTGTTCCTAAAAGGTAAAGTCATCTGGGTTGACTGTGTCTTTTTTAAGTAAAGTCTTAAGGTCGAAGATTCAATTTTTGTTCACATTCTTTTTCAGATATTCAGGTTTTCTGTTATTTTCAGGACATTTTTATAATTTCTATATTTTCTCAAGATTCTATTAATTAATTTTATTTACATTGTTAAGGAAATTGACAGAAAGTTATTCAAAATAATATTTTATTATTTTTAGAAATTCTACTGTATCTAAATTTGTATCCCTCTTTTGTTCTAAATTTTTTTGTGGCATTTCTCCCCTAATCAGTATTGCTAAAGTAACAAATATATTGATCTTTTCTCTCCTAATGTGTTTCTATTTCATTAATCTCTACTCTTGCTATTATTATTCCCAGATTTCTACTATAGTCTTTTGTTTCGTAGCTTCTCTTAGCTCTTTTTATAGAATGTTTTTAAAAAATAAATGCATTTAAATTTATAAATTTACCACTAATTACTATATTAGCTCTTTTTTTTGCAAATTTTGGTGTATTAAGTTTATTTTTGTTCTACTTTATATGTATTTTGAAATTGTCAATATAGTTTCCTTTATCACCTATATAATACTGTATAATATTTAGTATGCATTTTTGTTCTTAAGCAAATTTTTGCTGTTGTTACTTATTTTTAATGTCACTGCATTGAGATATAATTATATGAATTATTTTGACACATTTTGTAAGTGGAAATAAACTAATACAAAATTTTTTAGTAAAATATTCTCTATTTTGGAGGGTTAGATCCTATGTAAATAGTTATTAATTTCAAACATATTATAGTTTTTTGTTAACATTTTCTGTGTACCTACTGGCTACTTTTCTTGGCTGACTTATCAATCTCTAATGGAGATGTGCTAAAATGAACTTCCTCATGATTGCTGATTTAATTGCTTCTTGAAAATTTTTTACTTATGCTTTGTATATTTGAAGGCTGTTACATGATTATAAATTCATGATTTGTATATCTCCTTGAAGAGATTTGTGGGTTTTTTTCTTTTAATATTATTTAGTGCCAAGCGTAATATTAATAATTTTACAATAAAGTACATTTTATCTGATATTAACATTGCTTTACTTGGTTTTTTTTCGTTGCCAATGTTTACATGGCATATCTGCTTTCAGACCTCTATTATCACCTCTATATATTATGTTTGTTTATGTGTGCCTTATATGTAGAATATAGCTGATTTTGTGTTGCTGAAGTTTTTAATCCAATCTGATAACATTTTCAATAAGAAAATTTACTTTTTATATTTGTTGTGACTGTACATTTACATATACAGTCACAAAAACATGTTATCAATAAAAAATATTATATATGTTGTACCCCATCTTATTTTGTATATGCTTTCCATTTTATTTGTATTCTCTGTCTACCTCCCTCTTGTTATTGTTTTGTTTTCTTTTAATTTGGATTGGATTGATAAATTTCTTGATATCCCTTCTCTCTTCTCTTCTGGTCTGAAGGATGCAGAGTGTGTTTCTATAAATTTAGTGGTGTGACTTACATTCTCACAAACATAGTTAACTGTAAATATTACTTAACAAAACTAAGGGAACCTCATGAAGTTTTCTTGAATACCTACCACCTACTTAGACTTCTTCCTCATTGATCTTTTTATGTACTTTATTTTATATAATTTTAAATATAAAATTATTATTATTATTTGCAGTCAATCTTAATGAAGTTAGCTATTGTACACTTTCTGTGCTCTACCATGTTTTTTGTTTCTCTTCTCCCCTTCGGTTTTCAGTATATTCATTGATTCTTTTGGTTTGGGTCAGAGAGTGTTGTTGACACTCTTATCTTTTTTTTTTTTTTTAACAGATTTTATATTTTAATTTATTTATATTAAATTATGTTTCAAAAAATTATCTTTACAATTCACTAACAAATATGGACACAAAATAACAACAGAAAAATAATAAATTTGAAAGTTTATAAAATTAACCCAGAATATAGGAAAAAGTGAAAATAAGAATTATGAGATGGAAACATGAGTGAAGTACACACAACATACAGTCTTAGAGACTTTAGAAATATTTGACTCTTGTTCATTTAATAATATTTTTAAAAGTTGCTGAAGAATGTGCACATGCAAAAGAGAGACAGAGACTAAGTCACTATTTTTTGGATTCAGAAAGGGCATTAGATTCAATTACACTAACATTCTATGCATAGCCTCTCTTGTTGTACCCCTAACTCTTCTACAAGCCACTAGAAATTTTCAGAATGTTTGCTAAATTTCAATAAATGACTACAAAATATAAACTTAGTATATCCCATAATTGGCTAAGATATCAGAATCTCTAATTTTAGTAACACTCTAGTCTTTGTCTTTTCATTCCCCTACCTAAAAAATAACCCAGTCTTGTTAATAACCCAATAATTCCCTTTACCTCTTCTATGTCATGTCCCTCAGTTAGTGCCTACACCCAGATGACTCACATATACGTTACCCCAGGACAGATCTCTTTTCTCAGGTCCAGATCTATGCATTATCTTATATGACCACAAGGTACCTCAACTCTTATTCTTGATATCTCCCTCTACTCCACTCTATGTATCTGAATATATTGACAGCTTTCTATCTTCACCACCTCCAAGCAAGTCCAAGAAATTATAACAGGAACTATTGCAATACCTTCCTAACAGGCTGTCACATAGCTATTCCAAACCCCCTCTAATCAGTGAAAACAAATCAGATCATATTAGCTCTTCATAAAACCTTAAATAACACTCTTATCTTTATGTGTCAATATTTTGCTGTCAGTGTTGAGTGGTAATTTGGATGGTATAGAATTATGAAGTTATGTTCTCTTATCTTTTCCAGAATATTTATATTTTACCATCTGACTAGTGGGAAATTTGTGGTTAGCCTTACTTAATTCTTTTGCATACAATCTCTTCTTCTGATCATTTTAATAATGTCTCCTTAGTAGTGATGATATGCAAATTTACTATGAAATATGTGGTTGTAAATTTGTCTTTACCCCTCTTTTTTCTCAGACTGTTTCATGTAGGAATTGCTGTCTTTCTTAAATTCTCCTTATATTCTTTCTATACAAATATTGTTCCATTTTATTTGCTATACAAATTATATTTTCTGTACAAATAGTGCTTGTGACTTTCTTTTTAATTGTAATTGGAATATCAAAGTTTATTCTTCATTGCTTAAAAATATCTTTATCACTTTGGATTTTTTTGGGGGGAGAAAGTGTATATCAAGTACCATCTTGAAATTCACCACTTCTCCCGCCAGTGTTCAAGCTAAAGGTTTATTCCACCAACTATGAGTCTCTGTATTATGAATTTATTGCACTGATTTAATTTTAAGTTCTATGTAGTTTGTTTGTTTTTTATTTAGAGTAAATATATGTTCTAATTATTGGTTCTGTACACTGCTTTTGTTATTATATATGCTTATAAACTTTGGAATTTTAGTTTCAAAGTTAGTTTGAGTGGGATATTTTTGGCTTCTTTGTGTTTTGTTTGTTTGTTTTTCTTTCACTTCTTTGTCTAAATTTCATAGTTGTCTCAGGCTGGATAACTGTTTTCCCAGTCCAGAAATAGGTCATATAGTGGCATTTGAAGTTTATCCTTTACAGCAGGGGTCCCCAACCCCCGGGCTGTGGACCTATCCACAACATGTTAGGAACCTGACCACACGGCAGGAGGTGAGCAGTGGACAAGTGAACGAAGCTTTATTTGCTGCTCCCCATCACTCCCTATCACTCACATTACTGCCTGAACCATTGCTCACATTACCACCTGAACCATGACCCCCCATTGCTCAGGCATTACCTCCTGAAACATCCTCCCTCCCCATCCGTGGAAAAATTGTCTTCCACAAAACTGGTCCCTGGTGCCAAAAAGCTTGGGGACCACTGCTCTACAGCAACCTTGGATCCCTGTTCAAATCCTCTTCACTCTAAATAATTCCAACCCTCTGGGGAAAATGGTAAATGCAGGAAAGCAATCCATGTCATTGGATTGCTGTGGTTTTCTTCCAAGCAGTGACAGTAGAGTAGACTAGAGATCACATGACTTAGCATCTACCACTGATTGCAATCAGTTAGTAGGATAACAAATAGAGAAGCAATATGAAATAATTCTGTATGTCTAACACATAAGTTCAAATTAGCATTTTGTGACATTTTTTTTTTTTTCTTCTTGCTCTGAAACACAAATCCCTTTTATATTCCCCTTAGAGTTTCCCTCAGGGTAGAACCAGCCAGATTAAATGCAAATTACTGCTTATTTAACTTACTGGCTTTTCTTTCTTATTATAGTTTTAATAATAAAAGGTTGGGTCATAGAATCAGAATAAGATATAGCATTAACTAAAATTGACCTGTGAAGTTTTGATTAAAACTTAAAATTTGTCTTCACATTCTCACTATGCTTTTGACTTTCTTTAATCCTTAGCTTAAAAGAATGTAAGCAATTTCATAATTCTGCTTGATGTCCCATTTGTTAGTGTTTGGTTGTTTTCCTTTCTGTTTGTTTTTGCTTTCTCTTTTTTGTCATGAGATACTGTTGACCAGAGAATGTCTCTGAATTTTCTACCTTAAGTTTTTTCACTGCTAGTAGTTAATCTACTACTCTTTTCCCCTTATTAAGTGTAAATGCCTCATATGACCAATGTTTCCTATTCAAAAATTGATATTGAGAGTATCACAGGTCCAGTTACATCACTAGTGGAATATTTGGATCAATTTTTTGTCAGGCTGTGTATTTGTTCCCTCTTTTTCTATGTTCCCAGTTGACTGAAAACTAAAACCCAAATAGCAGCCTTTTTTTTTTCAGCCTCAGTTCACATGCTTGGGATGCCCACCCAAATCCCTGACTTTCAAGTTTTGTGTCTCAAGTCGATTTATCATCTTTTTGTAGATTCATTAATTCTCTACTACCCACACTTTCTTTACCCCACAAACACTGAACTCCCAGCCACCTTCTTCATTGTCTAATAGACCCTCAGCTTTATTCCAGCATCCTAATTTGAATTTCTAATCCACAAAGCTGTGGATCTAATTGCTAAGATTTTCTCTTTCTGTCTTTGTCACTGCAATGAGTTTGAAGCTGAATGGCCATGCTGAAGTTTGAGCCGACTTCCAAGAATTGCCAAGTACAGTTGACTATCAAAGCCTCTTATTATTATTTGCTTTTTAATTATGATTCTTTTTCAGTTCTCTAGTTTACTATCTTTGGACATTACTATTATTCTATCTTTACACAAGGGCATTCTTTAACTAACTATAGATACGATATAAAGTACCCACCTTATATTTCCTCCTTTTGCCTATATTTTTTTTCCTTCTTCCTCACCTCTTGGCTTTGTGATTAAATGTTTAATTCAGTCACAAAGCAATATATTTACACATTATTATAATTTAAATAACATAATACACATGTATTATCCAAGGTCTTACATAATTTAACTGTGTGAAACAGTTTTGCAATGCAGTTTACTTGAAATATGTTATATACAACAAAGTTATCTTATTTTGTATACAGCACAGAATTTTTTTTTCTTTGAATAATGATTCTCACTATGGACTTTAGCTCATCTGGGCTCATAAATACTTACACTCATAAAAATTGTTTCTCTTTACCTGCCAGTATAAATCTGCATTTGTCTGTAAAACTTTTAGTGCAATGAGAATCGTATATGTCTTTTAATGTAGTTGTCTTTGCTGCTTTGGTTTTGTAGAATAATCTTTTCTTTTTTAAGGTTATTTTTCATAAGAGAGGAAAACTTTAGGAAATGAAACAAAATCTTTATGGAGCATTGTGAGTACATGTTGGAATATTCATTGACATTTAAAAATGGTGAAAAACCTAATTTTATGTTTAGAACTTTTACCACTATCTTCTAAAACCTTTTACAAATGTCAGCTCCCACTGATGTCATCTCTCTCTACCTCTTTATTAAAAAGATTTTAAAAATCATCCAGATGTATAAGCTCATAACCAAATCTACTGACAATCTAAATGAACCCATGCAGTATTGTCTCTTGGAGAATTTGCATTATTAATACCTGTTATATCTTTCTACTTTTCTGGGATGTACCTGTATGCTATTGTGATCTGGTAAAGTTTTGTGTTTTCTGCAGCACAAGACTTCCCATTTCATTTAAAATTTAAAAAACAAAATATAAAGGATAAACTTTTGTAGCTTATACTTTGTCCATCTACATTTGAAAATAATTACTTAAAAATAGACATTCAGGATAGTTAAAAATTATATATATTAATATATATTTGATAAAGCCTATATTTAACCAATAAAACCTAATTTTAACAGACTTCTCTAAACTGATAACGGTACTTCATTAAAAAAAATGCTGATAACTGTTACATGTGTTATAAATTCATGTGTCATTATTTGTCCATGTTCCTGATAAATAAAGTGGAATCCAGAACATTGCACAGTATACAAAAGTTGAGCCAAGATTTGAATGTATTGAATAGAACTTATTCTAAAGACCATGCTGTTCCTTAATAAAATATATTTTAAATTAGGTTTTATTTTTTAATATGATATAGGGGACTTCCCTAGTGGTGCAGTGGTTGAGAGTCCGCCTGACAATGCAGGGGACACAGGTTTGAGCCCTGGTCCGGGAAGATTCCACAGGACACGGAGCAACTAAATCTGTGTGCCACAACTACTGAAGCTCACGTGCCTAGAGCCAATGCTCCACAACAAGAGAAGTTGCCGCAATGAGAAGTCTGTGCACTGCAACGAAGAGTAGCCCCCACTTACCACAACTAGAGAAAGCCCATGCACAGCAACGAAGACCCAATACAGCCAAAAATTAAATAAATAAAATTTAAAAATAAATTTTTGACATCTTTATTCGAGTATAATTGCTTTACAATGGTGTGTTAGTTTCTGATTTATAACAAAATGAATCAGCTATACGTATACATATATCCCCATATCTCCTGCCTCTTGTGTCTCCCTCCCACCCTCCCTATTGCACCCCTCTAGGTGGTCACAAAGCACCGAGCTGATCTTCCTGTGCTATGTGGCTACTTCCCACTAGCTAAAATAAAATGATATCAAGATTATGTTTTATAGAAAAAAGTGACACAGTAGTCAAAACAATCTCTTTAAAATGTACCCCTACCTGCTAAAATTCTTCAGTGACTTCCAAACACATATGATAGTAAAATCCAAGCATGTCACCTGAATCATCTGTCAGCTGACTATCTGCCCTCATCTTTTCTAGTCTCTCACTATCTCAGTAGTCTGAGGTCGCATTGTCCAAAATATGTCAAATATTCTTTCCCCCTGTATGAATGCTGTTCACTCTGCCTAGAAAGCTCTTCCCACAGATTTTCCTATCCCTTATTCATTCTCATCATTTAATTTTTTATGTCCTTATTACCTTATCAGAGAGTTTGTTCCTAATCATACTATCATCTTTGCTATTGTCACCATCCACCCCATTACTGTATTTTATTTTTTATAACATTTATTATTATATGAAAATTTAATATATATTCTATTCTGAATGTGTTTACTATATACCTTCCTCAATAAAATATAAAGCTGTAAAAGAGCAGACAGTCTGTTTGGGTCACTGTAGTATCCTTAAAATAATGTTTGGCCCATAGTGGTACTCAGAAAATATATGAAGGAAATACTGGCTATTCCCAAGGAAAGTACAGTTTTCTACTGGTTAGTCCTCTTGCTAACCTTGTGACTTTGGTTAAGTCTCAAAGATTCTCTATCTGCAAAATTACTCTTCCTTAAAAAAAGAGAGAAGGTAAAGAAATAATGCATGTACTAGTTATTTCCTAGAGTTATCATAAGAATATAATGAGATAATTTGGAGAAAATGCTTTGAGAATTGTAAAATGCTATAGATATATAAAATGCCATTTTTGTCCAGTCTTGCCATCAACTTGCCATGTGTCCTTCAATAATTCCCAAGATTCACATCTAGACAATTTGGGGAATGTGAGTGCCATAGAGCTCCCTGGCTCTTGAAAGGATTATAAATTTAACCATTACTCTTAAATCTTACCCTGTTGTACCTGGCTAGTTTTATACTAAATGCTAATGTGCAAACAATTAGACTTAGCAATGACAGGAAAAATATGAGAAAGCTGGGGTCTGTAGAGGAGCAGCTGTGAATTTTTACATTTGATCAGTAGAACATTTATTCACCACAGAAGTATTGGTAAAATATCTAACATGTAAGTTTATAAAGCCAAGTGTATATTTAACAAGCACTCTCCCCTAAGAGGTAGGTAAAGGCTCAAAAAAATTATGGCCATTTGGATATAATATATTTACCAATATTTAACAGAGTAAAACAATGAAAGATAACAGGAACATTCTAAATTTCATTAAGCAATTATTTCTTGGAATATACAATGATAACTCTCTTAGATTTAATTCAGTAGGACTTGATCAGTTATATTCTATATAACTGTAAGTACTCATACTTTTGTAAACTTTACAAAATATTATTAAACTGGATGAAATAAATAACTCTTGGTCATAATAAGAGTTGACATACCTTTTGCAATGCTTATTATTTCAATATCTATGTATGACATTAGAACAGGTTAATCTTAAGAAGACTGTAGGGCTTCCCTGGTGGCGCAGTGGTTGAGAGTCCGCCTGCCGATGCAGGGGACATGGGTTCGTGCCCCGGTCCGGTAGGATCCTACATGCCGCGGAGCGGCTGGGCCTGTGAGCCATGGCCGCTGAACCTGTGCGTCCAGAGCCTGTGCTCCACAACGGGAGAGGCCACAACAGTAAGAGGTCGCAAAAAAAAAAAAAAAAAAAAAAAAGAAGACTGTCTAAAGGCACACTGTTTTTTTTAAAGATAAAATCTTTGAGGACAAAGTTACAAAGTGAGGATTAGCTGGTGGGGTTTTTTTGTTTGTTTTTTCCTTCAAACAAGAATTTATCCTCTTACACTCAGTACATTTTGTTTAATATGACTCCTTAACTATTTATTTTTTTAATAAATTTATTTATTTTATTTTATTATTTATTTTTGGCAGCATTGGGTCTTCTTTGCTGCGCATGGGCTTTCTCCAGTTGCGTCAAGTGGGGGCTACTCTTCGTTACGGTGCACAGGCCTCTCATTGCAGTAGCTTCTCTTTTTGCAGAGCAAGGGATCTAGGCGTGCAGGCTTCAGTAGTGGTGGTGCACAGGCTCAGTAGTTGTGGTTTGTGGGCTCTAGAGCACAGGCTCAGTAGTTGCAGCACACAGGCTCAGTAGTTGTGGCTCACAGGCTTAGCTGCTCTTCAGTATGTGGGATCTTCCCCGACCAGGGCTTGAACCTGTGTCCTATGCAATGGCAGGCAGATTCTTAACCACTGTGCCACCAGGGAAGCCCTATTTATCATTTTTTATTTCTTAATTTATTTTTACCTCACACAGTGCCAAGAACTCATCCCTGTACCCAACTGGAAAAGCTTGAAGAACATACTGTCAATTACTAAAAAAGAGGTTAGAGATATTTGCCTGTAATCAGTTTGGAAAAGGTAAGAAGACTCTGCTTTCCTGCTGCAGTAAAATACAGTCACATGCCCTTACCTTCTATTCAAATGTCTCCGTTATACCAACAAGGTCAAATATTAATTATTTTTCCAATTGGATGTGCTGTTTTCCAAAACTACTTCTCCCAACTAAAACTTCAGCAGTATTTTTATTCACTGTTTCACAGATGTTATGTTTTCCTGTCTCAAAAGCTATCATTATCATGCAGCATGTCTTTATCTTGCATATTAAATATTGTTTTGTTTTGTTTGTATCTACAAAATGTATTGTGAAGCAAATTTCAAACTTCTTGACAGTGGTGATTAATTTTATGTCTCAACTTGACTGGGCTAAGGGATACCCAGATAGATGGTAAAATATTATTTCTGAGAGTGTCTGTGAAGGTGTTTCTGTAAGAGATTAACATTTGAATTGGTAGACTAAGTAAAGATCACCTTCACCAATGCTGCTGGGCATCATCCAATTCATTGATAGTCTGAATAGAACAAAAAGACAGAGGAAGGAAGGATTTGCTCTTTGCTTGATCTGGGTCATCCATCTACCCCTGACCTCAGGTATCAGTGCTCCTTGTTCTCAGGCCTTCAGATTCAGACTAGGATCTACACCATTGTCTCTCCTGCTTCTCAGGCCTTCGAGTTTATACAGGAACTACACCACTGGCTTTCCAGGGCCTCCAAATACAAACAGCAGATCATAGAACTTTTCAGCCTCCATATTCACATGAGCCAATCCTTCATAATAAATCTCTTTTAGCATATCTATATCTGTATCTATATTTCTGTCCTTCTGGTTGTTCCTCTGGAAAACCCTGACTAGTATATCATCTTTTGTTAGCTTCATTTTCATTTTTTAATCAACATCTCACTAGGTTTGTTTTCCAGATGTAAGATGTTGATTAGTTTTCTACTTACCAAATTAAATGTTCTTAGTTCTTTCATATTAAAGGTTCAATAAAAGTTCAGTTTTCAAATGCAGTAGTATTAAACCCTTAAGCCCTTAATACATTCTATCTTTTCATACAAGTAAGGTTTCCTATGGAATGAGTGGGGTTTCAGCAAATATTCAGTTAATTCTAAGACAAAGTTCTCTTAAATAATGCTGCCCTAAGTCTAGAAAAGACTGTGGAATGTTTAGTCTTTCAAGCATTAGATCAAAGTCAGTAGAATCTAAAGAAGTGGTTGAAGTTTCATTGATGTATCAGTCCACAAGCAAAACTAGCATGGGGGAAAAGAAATCACATAGCCTAACTGCTTTTCTGTGCTTTAGCACTAATGTGGCTGCATTCTCAGAGTTGGTCTCTAAATTCACATTTATGTTGCCTACCAATTTATAAGCTAAAGTAATGAATACTGAAAGGAGTCAAGAGAGAGAATAGAAGAGGGAATAGCCTTTATAAGGACCAAAGACATTGAAGGTTTTACATTTCTTGGGGCAAAGGAAGTATTCTGGAAGCAAAGATGAAGTAAATATCTTACCAAGATCCAACTGGGAGAAATTCCACAAAATGAAATGTATATCTCATGCATTATGTCTCCCTCCAGCACTGTCATTTTTTACAGTGATGTATTTTTGGAATATGTTATTTTATACTAACTCTTGTACTATGTTTATATTTATGCTCATATATTTATATTTTACAACCTGAAACATTAATGCTAAGTGTCAAATTAAGCAAATTCTAAGAAAAGAAATATTGGCTTCATTCCATATTTTAAAACACCCAATTTCTAATTATATTCAAGTCTTAATATATACCATCCACCACTACTTTCAAAATTATTCTGTCATTTTTAAACATACTTCTACACAGTAATTGATAGCTTACCTTTCTTTTCTAGGATTGAAAGACACAAAGTTAAACATAAAATATATAAAGAAGAAAAAAAACAATGTTAATATTAAGAAGAACTCTGCATATTGCTTTGAACTCAGAAGTTTTGAAAGACCAACCAGTTATGGGAATAAGCCATGACAGCTGACCAAGAGAAAAGCATTACGCCATTTAAAGACAGCTGGCTAACTGTAATTTTGTTTTCCTAAGAACAATAAGGGATATGTTTGTTTACAAAGTTATAGATACAGAGGTTTATCATCTGCTAGTATATAAAACGATTTTGAAGGTTTTTTATTAACATTTTAATTTATTGCAAGTTTGATCTCAAGATAGAATTTGAGTGTACTAATAAATAGTTAAAACTAGCATCCACCATTTAAATAATACATTTTAAATCTTTATTTTCCAGTAACTTCTAGCTGTCATTGTTTCTGTTAAGAGCTGAACTATGAATTTTCTTGTTGCATCTTTAAAAATAATATACCTTTTTAATCTATGATCACTTTAAAGATGATCTGTTTTTGGTTTTACAGTAGCTTGAATATGGTATACCAAGAGGTGCTTTACTTTGTATTTGTCTTGCTTGGAGTATGTAATATACCTTAAATCTTTAGGATAAGGTATTTTCTCAGTTTAAAATAAATACAGGGCTATCATCATTCAAATATTACTTTCACTTAATTTTTTCTCTTCAGCTTTTCTAGAACTCTAAATATACACATCTCACACATTTTCACTATGTTTCATATGTCTCTTGTGCTTGTATGTTTGTATGTGTGTGTGGATGAGTAGTTTTTTAAAAAAAAATTAGTAATTTTGATTCAGCCATGATATTGTCTACTTTTCTGCACTACTCCACTCTTCTGCTGTGTTAATTCATTTACTTAATACATTAATTTGTTGTTAAATCTATATACTTAGTTCTTAATTTTATTAGTAAATAAAATTTCACAATTCTCAAATTTTTATTTTCTGGTTTCTTTATTATTTCCTAACCTCTGTATATTTTAAATAAGTGCATTTGTTGGAATTTAGTTCAGCCTGCTATGGTCAAATTTAGGAACAAAGATAAATGGACTACATGAAAGCTCTTTTCAGACTGATTTGCTTGGAATTCTTCATCTTGCCATCTGTATGTTGATTGCATTAATCACTTTAATTTTTAAAAATATATGCTTTATAATGGTAAATCTCTGTAATAAATGGATTGCATTTTATTTATTTTTTCTCCTCTTGCTCTCTCTCTCTCTCTCTTTTTTAATATGCCTGGTTATTCTTGATGGAATGCCATATTCTATGCATGGAAAAGTCAAGAATCTTTGAATGATGCTAACTCTATCTTCCTTTGGAAATTTGCCTTTCCAAAATAGGAAGAGAAAAAATTGCCTTAATTCAAACAAGTGCTGAATTTATTTGAGTCTGGGTACATTCTTTGTAATGCTTGCTTTACTTATGTGTCACTGCTGAGGTGTAGCCCACAAGATCTCTCAGTTGAGGGATTGGGAAGTATACTAAGACCCCTTACTTCTTGGGAGGTCCTGAATTCTAAATTGGTCTAGTCTACACCGTGAGACATTAGAAAACTTGACTGGGCTTTCAGTGGCTTTTTGTTTGACTTCTTAGCTTCTTGCCTTGTGAAGCTTAAGAATTCACTAAGTGCCTAGAAGGAAAAGAGTTCAATACTTTATATAATTCATTGTAGTTCTCTTCTCTCCAGAATCATGGCCATTCATGTAATGTTCACCTGGGCATTTCAAAATTTCCATGTTGTGTAAGCCAAGCCAACAACATAGAGGAAAATTCTGCTTGATTCTTACACTCTTCCTAGATTCTCAAATGTTGGACCAACACCAAGAATCAAAAATATCCCAATGAGAAAAATGTTAAAAGAAGATGGGTTCATCTCTTCATGGTTTTCTTGTCTCCATCGTTTTGGCCTCTGAAGCTCTGGCTGCTTCAGTAGTCCTCAGATGCTTTCAAAAGGTTTTTCTGACATATTACGTGGCTTTTCTAGTTTTTCCTAATGGGAGTTTTCATCTTACAATTTTATCATAGATAGAAACAAAAGTTCCTAAATTAATTTAAACTGTTATATTTTTATGTCTCAGGAGACACCTGAGGAGCATAGGAAGAGGATTAATGGTTTATGAAATCTAAAATGGGTCATTCTGCATATCTCATTTAAGTTCATTTAATTTATTATCTTTAATGAAGGCTCTTTTAAGAATGACTGTTCCCATTTTACATTTAAAACTAGTGGCACACATTCATATTTTTCTTTTAAGAATTTATTCAGATAGTGAGTAGCAAATGTCATATGGCAACCATATCTTTCTGACTTGGCCCTGCCTGCTATCCACTACCTCATGATTTTAAATTTATCTACCTTAGGCAGCATAGATTCCAGCACATTGTTCCATCTATGCATGAAGTAGAGAGTGACCTTAGAAAGACTTTTATTCTCACAGAGAGCAAAAGGGCATTCAATATGTATTTGTAGCCCAGGGACCTTTATTATATTAATCCTGTCTAAATACGATTTATTTTAGTTTAAAATTTGTTGTTATGTCTTTCATTTGTTAATGAAGAAACAGTATAAACAGTATAAAATATACCCCATTTTAATATCCTTATTACTTTTTCAATCATCTTTTTATTCTATAAAATGAAATTCTCTAAATACTGATTTTCTCACTGAGTTAATTTTCTACTCATCACCATTATTGTCGCTTGGCTTCTCCATTGATATCTATATATATATATATATATATATATATATATATATATATATATATATATATATATTTTGTGTGTGTGTGTGTATGTGTGGTACGCGGGCCTCTCACTGTTGTGGCCTCTCCCCTTGCAGAGCACAGGCTCCGGACGCTCAGGCTCAGCGACCATGGCTCACGGGCCCAGCCGCTCCGCGGCATGTGGGACCTTCCCGGACCGGGGCACGAACCTGTGTCCCCTGCAGGCGGACTCTCAACTACTGCGCCACCAGGGAAGCCCCTCCATTGATATATTTAATTAAATTCTGGAAAAAATCATGAACCACACTTAATGTATTGAAAAGATTAATATCAGATCCTTAAAAAAGCATTCCAATTTATATACTCAGAGTAGGTTAGACTTTAAAAATAAAGAGCATTTTTATAATCAATTCACTATTGACCCTAGATTTTGCTTAAAATAACATTAAAATTATTAAAAGAGCTAAGTTACAATAATCCTTAATATCTTATATTTTTGCAAATTTATACTACTTACATCTCCATGTCCAAGTTACAAAAGGGACATAAGAATATCTGTCTCACTGTTTTGCAGTCATGCCTGAGAGGTATGATTTAAGCAAAATAAAGGTTATTTTATAGAAGCCATATGATATTACTTTTTATATTAAATTTTTTAAAACTACTCATTCTGCTTGATAAAGTTACCCATTTTCTTTTATAAGGACCAGTTTATTGAGACTAGTAATTTTTGACAAATAAACATATCTTTAATTTACTTAAAATAGTATGGAGGCCTCTAGGTGCTATGTAAATTATCTTTCAAGTACGTATCACAAAGTTTCCCTTTCAATTGAGTTGAAGTTTCAAATATAAGTTGAAATTGTTCTTTTTTTTGCTTGTTTGTTTGTTTTACCTACACATTGTCATAGGATGAATGCCTTATATCCAAGTAAGGGAGTATCTCATTCAGCCTGGGTCAGTGTATGGAAGTTAGGCCTCCAGCAAAAGAGCAACACAAATCTTTACTTCCAAAAGGGAAATTCTTTTTCTGCCAAAATATAGTTATGTGATCTCCCAGTCCTTTACATTATCACTACCCCCCTCCCCAGCTAGCTGTAATTATAGAAGAAAAATTCAGAAAAAAATAAATAGGACACTGACTCACCTATCATTTACAACATTACCTGAAATCAAATGTACTAGCCTTTTGAAAAATATGAAGGTTGTGCCCCAAACTTTGAATGTTTCATTTGCACTTCTCCACTACACACAAAATGGTACTTAAAATCAATTGTTTTATATTGTCACATTTTTATTAAAGACTACTTAAGCAAATAGTGGTTAGGAAAAGAAATGACAGTGATACCCGAAATAGAAGACTAACAAACATTTATCTATTGCTTCCTTATGCAAGATTCCACAGATTTAAAAGAAAAATAAAGATGAATAAGACTCTCCATTCCACTGGGTACCCATGCATTAGTTATAGAAAAAGACCCAACATTGCAATACAATGTGATAAATGTTGTAATAATTATGAACAAAGTGCTATGGAAAAATCAAAGAGAGATTACTCTGCCTAAGAAAGGGAAGACTTCAAAGAAGATATGCTGTTTGAACTGGCATAAAAGTAAGCACAGAGGTTTTTCATGAAGTAAAGAGACAGAGGGAGTAGAGATGAGGATGAGATTGAGGACTTGGGTGAGAACTCGTTCACTGAGCAGGATCTCATAAGAAATCACCCTTATACAATTTCTATGGTAGCTCTGGAGAGCTAGAAAGATAACATGAATGAGTATAGTATCCTGGTCCCATCAAGCCTGCTTTGAATATTGGGCTATTGCAAACACTAAATCCATCAAAACTATTTCCTTGAACTCTCATATCTCAAAGAATAGAGAATCAGAACTACAACTAGAGAACTGACTTGAAAAATAGTTAATAAAATATCTTGGCCATTACTCTCACATTTTCACCTGGTATTTATAATCTCAGTGAAGGGGTGGAGAGTGACATGCAAGCTATTACTAGAGAAATCTAGGACACACATCTCACTAGTGATGAACTTTTCATTGTTTCTTTGTCTTTGAAATGTTGTTTAACACATTTCTGATTAATAACTCTCTCAATCCTTTATAGTAGAGCTCTCAGTTTACAACCAATTTATAGGTAAACCATATACCTAAGCAAAAGTTATTAAATGAATGTTAGTGAGCATATACACTATTATGGTGTTCCTCTGTGACTAGTGTCATGAATGTTTAGCCATGTCTTGAAAACATCAATTTCAGGTCATCTTTAGAAAGAAAGGCAATAAGTTGAAACATTTCCAATTTTTTTTAAAGTGTGTATTTTATAACAGGTTAGGAGATTTCACAGCATGCTAGGTAATTAACAACATGTGATGTAATGATGTAAGTGTCATGCATGTGTTTACTTTCTGTAATGTCGGTATTCTATATAGCTGGTATCTGAACAAAGAAACAAAATTTGCAGAGTACATTTGGACTGTGTCCATAGTAGTTTTCAATTAGTTTTTGCTATTTGTCATTTTTTTCAATAAAATCATATTTTAAAAAGCAATCCACTTAAGTAGTTTTACTTTAAACACAAATACATGTATATAGGTGTGTGTTTTATATTTTTAATGTATCTGTTAATATGGATATTTGTGACGAAGTAATCATGAAAAAGGATGAGACCTCTACATTCAGTATTTCCAATTTAGGGAAATGAGAGTAACTGGCATTATCTTTGTCTCATTTCTTTTCTTTTTCTTTTTGTTTACTTAATTATTCCTGAGAAATTTCAATCTCCACTACTCTGCTTTCTCTTTTTATGTTTTTTTCATTAATTAAAAAATTTATTTGTTCCTTTTGACTCTACAAATTGGATCTTAAAATCTTGAATGATAGGTGAGGTGTGTGCACAGAGAATAAGGGTTTGTTGAATATGGGAAGTTGTGGAGAGGATATGGGTGAACTAAGTATATCTATTGTCCATAACTCTACATAAGGGCCATTGTCCTTAGTGTGCCTATTTTATCTTGCTGTGTCCCATCACTAAGAGAATGATCATACTACTTTTACTATCTTTAGCAGTATAGCAGACTGCCAGACCAGATAGTGATGACAATGTGCTTATGTTTCCCTCTAATATTTCACTTTTCAGATTCTCTTGGGAAAGAAATCTTCCAGAATACATGTAGTCTGGCTACTGACTCTTCCAAGTTATTACCACCATTTTTTTTTTTTTTCAAATTGGAACAAGACAGCCTCTTTGTGCCAAAAGAGTTTCATCTCTGAGCTTCAGCAGTCTTTGAATTCTAGAAAACGACATCCCCAAGAGATCCAGTTAATAATCACAATGGGAATTGTGTTGCTAAAGCCAAGTTAACCTAGAATGTGACCTAATTTTTATTATTTTCAGTCTAAGAATGAATCAAACTAGTAGCATAATTATGAGAACTTCATCTCTTCTTAATCTTCTCAATAGCTTAGTTTCTGGGGAAAAGATCAGTCTGTTTATGGCAATCCAACCCTAAGGCATTCCTTGTATGGTTTGGGGAGGAAAGTTCTCACATATGCCAATAAATACAAAGACATATCAGGAACTCAGAAAATAGGAAATAAACTCAACAAGTACTATCAATTGGGTAGCAAAAATTCTTTGTCAACATTAATTTGGAATTATTTTCACATGGAGTAGTGCAAGGAACAATAAAATGTGAACTCTCAAAGCATCAAAATCCTTCAGGTATTATTTTAAAAGTTGTAAAATGCATACCATTCCCAATAAAACTAAACTAAGGTAATATATGCATAAACACATGTATCAGTAATTTATAAATGTATGTATACTGGTGTTTGCAATTTCTCATGAAATTGTCCACTTGTAGAATATTTATCTGCATTTTCCATATGGAAAACAATACACTTTCCACCTATAATAAAATGAACTCATTGCTTTTAAGCAGTAAGTAAATTATAACCTCTCAGAGAACATTATATTTTAAAATATTGTAATAAGATTAGATATTTTTCAGTGACATGCATCTTTCTCCCATAATAATTCATACTTGAGGCTGACAGAATTATTGAAGAATTCTTTTTTATATAAGTTTTCTATAAAACTGTTTTTGTTTTTATTTTTATGCCTTAAATATTTGCTAAAATGCATCACATATTTCACAGATTTCACATAGCCTCTGCCGAGGGATAATTCACTCACATTTGTATCATTAACTGCTGTGGAAAGTCTAGCTCTTTGGCTGCCTTTAGAAGAGTTTATGAGTGTTTTATGATGTTTCCTGGTTATACTGTATTTTTACAACTGTTGCAAATAAACACAAATGTCATAAATTACTGAAAAAAGTTATCCTCGATCCCTCTGAGTTTAATGAGGAACAGTTACAGAAAAGGGAAGTTTGCAAGTGCCACTAGAGTTGGCTTGATGGATTCCACATGTAGAGTGAGTTCAGATCTCTGAGTCAGATTTGTTAAACTTCTAATGCACTCTTTATCTGTTTCCCTTTTCTAACGTTATTTTAAATGTACCCTTAATTCTGGATAAATTGACTATTTGCTAATGAATACAGCTATTTGTTTCAAGTAAATGGTCCAAAGACAATGTATCTGTCTTTTGAGATACAATAAACAGGTATATATGTCCTCCCCCAAATCAAATCATCCACATAATATATGTCTAGCAAGTTCCCATAACTAAAATCTTTAAAATTTATTAGTGCTTTGAGTGTTGTAATTGAGACATTGTATAAACTTAATGCTCAGTCTAAAAATTTAGTTATCATCACACAAATATTACTATAATCACATATCTATTATTAGTAACAAACATTTATTTAGTGCCAAATATATGCCTAGAATGGTGCTAAGTAGCATGGATTCAATGTGGTAAAAGGTGGAAATTAAAATATAGAAGACATATTTATAATCAACAGTAAAGGGTAAATCTAAGACCAATTTACACTACTGATTAATAAAGGTAACAGTGTGATGGAGAAAAGCAGCCTAGTAAGGAAAATGTCCTTGAGAGAGGAAGAATTGAAGTGTAAATTTTATCAAAATTGAATTAATTAAAAATGGGTTCAAGGTGCTATATCGAGGAAGAATACCTTTGGGTGTCTGCAGGTTTAACAAATAAGGCTGAATGAAATGTTGAAGAACAATCCATAGATTTATACCCTTTGTCAGAATATATGAAACAATGGACAATATGGATAGAATAGGAGAAACTCAAAGGAACAATAAATCACCAAACTTTCCATTATTCAAAGAGGTTTAACTGATTACACGTTACTTAATGCCTTACTAAATCTGGTACTAAGTAGGGAAACTACTTGGTTGTAAATGCATTTCCTTTCTTTTCTTTCAAAATTCTTCATGCCCAAACTAGAACAATAATTAAAAATGAAGGCAGGGGTAGAGTGAGGTAAACTAGATAACACAAAAGTACAACTATTTGCTCTTAAGTAATTGAACATTAATTGACGGTGACATGAATGTAAATACTTTGTGGAATGCCTTAGATTAATTATCTCATATCAACTTCATACAAACCAATAATAGAGGTCATATTATTCTCCCAGTTTTTTCAGTTATAAAATTTAACCTTAGTAATATAAACACTTGCAGAAAGTCGAGCTAATAAAGTAATGGAGAACATCTTTGAACCAATGAAATTTGACCCCGGGACACAGGTTTTAACAAATACTCCATAATGAGA
>RJWK010033415.1:0-23163 GCA_004363435.1 Platanista minor | reverse complement strand
CTCCCGTTGCGGAGCACAGGCTCCGGACGCGAAGGCTCAGCGGCCATGGCTCACGGGCCCAGCCACTCCGTGGCATGTGGGATCTTCCCGGACCGGGGCACGAACCCGTGTTCCCTGCACCAGCAGGCAGACTCTCAACCACTGCACCACCAGGGAAGCCCTCGAATCCATTTTGAGTTTATTCCTCTGTATGGTGTTAGGGAGTGTTCTAATTTCATTCTTTTACATGTAGCTGTCCAGTTTTCCCAGCACCACTTACTGAGCAGACTGTCTTTTCACCATTGCATATCCTTGCCTCCTTTGTCATAGATTACTTGACCATAGGTGCATGGGTTTATCTCTGGGCTTTCTATCCTATTCCACTGATCTATATTTCTGTTTTTGTGCCACTACCATACTGTCTTGAGATATATATATATATGAATCCTTGCATCCCTGGGATAAATCCCACTTGGTCATGGTGTATGATCTATTTAATGTGTTGGTGGATTCTGTTTGCTAGTATTTTGCTGAGGATCTTTGCATCCATATTCATCAGTGATATTGGTCTCTTATTTTCTTTTTGTGTAGTATCTTTGTCTGGTTTTGGTATCAGGGTGATGGTGGCCTCATAGAATGTATTTGGGAATGTTCCTTCCTCTGCAATTTTTTGGAAGATTTTGAGAAGGATGTGTGTTAGCTCTTCTCTAAATGTTTGACAGAATTCACCTGTGAAACCATCTGGTCCTGGACTTTTGTTGGTTGGAAGATTTTTAATCACAGTTTCAATTTCATGACTTGTGACTGGTCTGTTCATATTTTCTATTTCTTCCTGGTTCAGTTTTGGAAGGTTATACCTTTCTAAGAATGTGTCCATTTCTTCCAGGTTGTCCATTTTATTGGCATAGAGTTGCTTGTAGTAGTCTCTAAGGATGTTTTGTATGTCTGCGGTGTCTGTTGTAACTTGTCCTTTTTCATTTCTAATTTTATTGATTTGAGTCCTCTCCCTCTTTTTCTTGATGAGTCTGGCTAATGGTTTATCAATTTTGTTTATCTTCTCAAAGAACCAGCTTTTAGTTTTATTCATCTTTGCTACTGTTTTCTTAGTTTCTATTTCATTTATTTCTGCTCTGATCTTTATGATTTTTTCCCTTCTACTAACTTTGGGTTTTGTTTGTTCTTCTTTCTCTAGTTCCTTTAGGTGTAATGTAAGGTTAGATTGTTTATTTGAGATTTTTCTTGTTTCTTGAGGTAGGCTGGTATTGCTATAAACTTCCCTCTTAGAACTGCTTTTGCTGCATCCCATAGGTTTTGGATCACCGTGTTTTCATTGTCATTTGTCTCTAGGTATTTTCTGATTTCCTCTTTGATTTCTTCAGTGATCTCTCGGTTATTTAGTAATGCATGGTATAGCCTCCATGTGTTTGTGTTTTTTACATTTTTTTCCCCTGTAATTTATTTCTAATCTCATAGCATTGTGCTCAGAAAAGATGCTTGATATGATTTCAATTTTCTTAAATTTACTGAGACCTGATTTGTGACCCAAGATGTGATCTACCCTGGAGAATGTTCCATGTGCACTGGACAAGAAAGTGTAATCTGCTGTTTTTGGATGAATGTCCTATAAATATCAATTAAATCTATCTGGTGTATTGTGTCATTTAAAGCTTATGTTTCCTTATTAATTTTCTGTTTGGATGATCTGTCCCTTGTTGTAAGTGAAATGTTAAAGTCCCCCACTACTTCTGTGTTACTGCTGATTTCCCCTTTTATGGCTGTTAGTATTTGCCTTATGTATTGAGGTGCTCCTGTGTTGGGTGCATAAATATTTACAATTGTTACATCTTCTTCTCGGATTGATCCCTTGATCATTATGTGGTGTCCTTCTTTGTCTCTTGCAGTACTCTTTAAAGTCTATTTTGTCTGATATGAGAATTGCTACTCCAGCTTTCTTTTGATTTCCATTTGCATGGAATATCTTTTTCCATCCCCTCCCTTTCAGTCTGTATGAGTCCCTAGGTCTGAAGTGGGTCTCTTGTAGACAGCACATAGATGGGTCTTGTTTTTGTACCCATTCAGCGAGCCTGTGTCTTTTGGTTGGAGCATTTAATCCATTCACGTTTAAGGTAATTATCGATATGTATGTTCCAATTACCATTTTCTTAATTGTTATTGTTTTTGTAGGTCCTTTTCGTCTCTCGTGTTTCCCACTTAGAGAAGTACCTTTAGCATTTGTTGTAGAGCTGGTTTGGTGGTGCTGAATTCTCTTAGCTTTTGCTTGGCTGGAAAGCTTTTGATTTCTCCGTCGAATCTGAATGAGATCCTTGCTGGTTAGAGTAATCTTGGTTGTAGGTTCTTCCCTTTCATCACTTTAAATAAATCATGCCACTCCCTTCTGGCTTGTAGAGTTTCTGCTGAGAAATCAGCTGTTAACCTTATGGGAGTTCCCTCATATGCTATGTGTCATTTTTCCCTTGTTGCTTTCAATAATTTTTCTTTGTCTTTAATTTTTGTCAGTTTGATTACTGTGCGTCTTGGCTTGTTTCTCTTTGGTTTTATCCTGCCTGGGTCTCTCTGTGGTTCCTGGACTTGGGTGGCTATTTCCTTTCCCATGCTAGGGAAGTTTTCGACTGTAATCTTTTCAAATATCTTCTTGGGTCCTTTCTCTCTCTCTCCTCCTTCTGGGACCCCTACCATGTGAATGTTGTTGTGCATAATGTTGTCCCAGAGGTCTCTTAGGCTGTCTTCATTTCTTTTCATTCTTTTTTCTTTATTCTGTTCCATGGCAGAGAATTCCACCATTCTGCCTTCCAGGTCCCTTATCTGTTCTTCTGCCTCAGTTATTCTGCTATTGATTCCTTCTAGTGTAGTTTTCATTTCAGTTATTATATTGTTCATCTCTGTTTGTTTGTTCTTTACTTCTTCTAGGTCTTTGTGAAACATTTCTTGCATCTTCTCGATCTTTGCCTCCATTGTTTTTCCGAGGTCCTGGATCATCTTCACTATCATTTTTCTGAATTCTTATTCTAGAAGGTTGCCTATCTCCATTTCATGTAGCTCTTTTCCTGGGGTTTCATCTTGTTCCTTCATCTGGTACACAGCCCTCTCTGCCTTTTCATCTTGTCTATCTTTCTGTGAATGTGGTTTTCGTTCCACAGGCTGCAGGATTGTAGTTCTTCTTGCTTCTGCTGTCTGCCCTCTGGTGGATGAGGCTATCTAAGAGGCTTGTGCAAGTTTCCTGTTGGGAGGGACTGGTGGTGGGTAGAGCTGGCTGTTGCTCTGGTGGGCAGGGCTCCGTAAAACTTTAATCCGCTTGTCTGCTGATGGGTGGGGCTGGGTTCCCCGCTGTATGTCGTCGTTTGGCCTGAGGCGACCCAACACTGGAGCCTACCCAGCTCTTTGGTGGTGCTAATGGTGGACTCTGGGAGGGCTCACACCAAGGAGTACTTCCCAGAACTTCTGCTGCCAGTGTCCTTGTCCTCACGGTGAGCCACAGCCACCCCCTACCTCTGCGGGAGACACTCTGACACTAGCAGGTAGGTCTGGTTCAGTCTCCTATGGGGTCACTGCTCCTCCCCCTGGGTCCCAATGCGCACTCTACTTTGTGCGTGGCCTCCAAGAATGGAGTCTCTGTTTCCCCCAGTCCTGTTGAAGTCCTGCCATTAAATCCCGCTAGCCTTCAAAATAGGATTCTCTAGGAATTCCTCCTCCCGTTGATGGACCCCCAGGTTTGGAAGCCTGACGTGGGGCTCAGAACCTTCACTCCAGTGGGTGGACTTCTGTGGTATAAGTGTTCTCCAGTCTGTGAGTCATCCACGCAGCAGTTATGGGATTTGATTTGATTGTGACTGCGCCCCCCCCCACCAACACACACACACACACACACACACACACACACATCCCGTCTCCTTGTGGCTTCTCCGTTCTCTTTGCATGTGGGGTATCTTTTGGTGAGTTCCAGTGTCTTCCTGTTGATGGTTGTTCAGCAGTTGGTTGTGATGCTGGTGCTCTCGCAAGAGGGAGTGAGCTCACATCCTTCTACTCCGCCATCTTGAACCAATCTCCCCCCAGCTCCTTTCTAAATTCTGTGTAGACAACACTGCTATGTCGATTTTAAATTAATGCCTTTACTTAATCTCTGATGTATCCATAATTCTTTCTTAACTCTGATCCAGTTTCTGAGGTGCTTTTCTCCCCGCACAGTTGCAGGTCACTATAGAAAATGGAATTCGGAAGTCAAAAAAAACTCTCTGTCAAGTGTGACTCTAAAGCAATAGAAATTATATGAAACAGTATAAATAAATGGCAACTCGACCACCATGACTGGCAATGCTCTCATCGACATGATTTCCCAAAATGGTGAAAAATTGTGTGTAAAACTTATGAATAAAAACAATGTATAGTCTACCATCAAATTACATAAGAGTTGCAATCTGGAAAAATTCAATATATATTAAAATTGTGGGGAAATTTTTTCCTTTACGTGTAAAATTGTGGGATTCTACACACACATTCTGACTTACTTGGATGTCAAAATGACATCTGGATTATCATGCTGCATTGTTCAAGGTATTTTTCGGGCTCACCATATCCCCCATTAGATACAGTAAAACCCTCCCATCATCAAGGCAATAAAAGACTACCCTATAAATATCCAAAAGTATCCTGGGGGCGAACCACCAAGCTCAAAGACAATTAATTGCCATGTAATGTGTCAGATATTTTAGTTTGGTGTAAAAACCTTTCTTGGCTGGAACAAACCCTTCAATGACCTGACTCATGTGTAAAGGTTAAACAGCAGGAGCATGGTGGTCATTTATTTCCAAAGCATTAAACACCCTGGGCTCTGATAAACACGCTTCGTGTGTCACAGTCAATTAGAAAGCCGTCCAGTGTGAATGAGTTTCTGACTTTGAGAAATGCCCCTGGCATCTGATAAACAGACAGCGGAGCTGTACAATGCCTGTGAGCTCCATCCTCCTTCAAACACCAAATGCAATTCCAACTGCCTGCAAAGGCAAGAATTCACAGGAGTTGCCTATTCTTTGGGACTAAAGATATATTCTATTTTCCTCATGCAGTAGCGTTTCTTGTGACCCCAACACAACCTTGTGTAGCTCAAAGATAAAAAATGGCCACCGCATGTCACAAGTTTCAACGGAACGCTTTCTGTATGGATGGGACAGTGGGTACATACGCATAAGGATGGACAGATGGAACTAAAAGTGTCTTCTTTAGCATGTTAGCAAACTTTTGTTTGGCCCATGTTTAGGGAAAGCATCCCTGTTATACAGAGTCTACTTGATACTGTGACAGAAAACTAGTACATGGAAAGGGAAGATGCCAGCTTACGTGCAATAAAATTATACAGGAAAGAGTTATGAGATCCAAGCTATTTGCATATTTCTAGTGTTATAGTAGAGGACAGCAACTATGCAAATGAACAAGAAGGAAAGAGCGTTTTTTAAAGTATCTGGTGAAATTTAAAATTCAACTAAAACAGTTTGTTCTTCGAAAAGATGGAGGTAAAAGTATGGATTGTTATATGTTTCAGCAGTCTTAGATCAGCATTAACAGCACATGTCTGATTAATGTGCTTAACTACTTTACACAACAGAAAACTAGTAAAATGTATTATGTCAGAGTATTGAAAATCGTGTCATATTTTACATGGTCCAGCAGCAGCTTGTTAATAGAGTTGTAGAACGTCTATGTAAAATGCAGAATATATTTTTATGTAAATATTATCCTTTTTTCCTGTTTGACAAACATAGGTATTGATATATTACCAGTATTTTGGTGTCCTTAGAATAGCTGTTTTCAACTATAAAGTACAGAATTATCATCTCACCGTAATTTAAAAGTAAATTGGAAGTTTAACTTATTTGTAGTCAATTTAGATAATCTCCATAAAATACCCTTATTTCTTACCTCAATAATAAAAAGTTGGGTTCAGTTTGGCTTTACTGAGTGAGCAGGTGTTTTTGTTTGACTGGAAAATTATCCAATTATCCTTACCATCATGTGACATTACCTTTGAAGACTGTCTAAACATTCTACACTTTTCTCTGTTAACATGAAATATTGAACAACATTATTAACCAAGTTGACTGAATTGACATTTATAGAAGACAGATACAAATGACAACTGAATCATACACATTTCTTTCAAGGGCATTTGGAAGCATTCACCAAGACAGACCATGTGCTGGGCCATAAAATAAGTTGAAAGCAATTGGAATCATACAGATGATGTTTTTCAGACTACGATGGAATTAAAATAGAAATCAATCATGAAACAAGATAAATATAATATCTTCAAATATTTTTAAATCTAGCAACATACATCTAAATAACCCAAAGGCCAGAAAGGAAATGACAACTGTAGTTACAAAATATTTTGAAGTGAATGTTAATGAACATATGTTCCTATGCTAATAAAACATATTTTGAAGTGAATGTTAATGAACATATGTTCCTATGTTAATAAAGCGTACCAGGTTTTGTGGGATTCAGCCAAGACTGTGCTCAGAGGGCACAAAAATGTAGTGTCACTGAACGAACGTGTCTTGTCACTTCTCTCCACCGACGTGCCACTGCATCCTCCTTGTCTGTCTTTTAGGGGAATACTACTGTCCCTTGAATCCAATTAACATAAAAGCACGTAACTTTTCTCCCTTATGCATAACATTACGCCCTTCGTACAGACTTCTAACATGCAGCTTGCAGCTATGGAATTGTCTAGCTGTGTTTTGCTATTGCTTGTATATTTCTAGATCTTTACTGTCATTTTATTGTCCTGCAATATAACAAAAGCTGGATTTTGTTTTTCTTTCTTTCTTCTTCCACTTGACTGATTGCTTAAGGAACAAAATCTGACATATAATCTGCTTAAAATACCAACACTCACATATCCCATTTTCTTCAGATGTGCTGAGAAAATCTCTTATATTCACAAAAGTCATTCGTCGTACATCCCTCACCCTCACAGCACCGGAAGTAAGACTCTTAGGAAGAGCACAATGAAGGTTATTGCTGACTTTCCATCACATCAGAGGTGCAGATAATGGATGGCATTTACGCAATCCTTCTGAAGAGATCTAAGTAGGACAGTAAGAGCCTTGGTTGGCCCACACCATTCCTCACATTTTTGGTGATAGGACTTGCCTACTGTTTCAGGTGAGCTGACATCCTCAACTTCCACCTATCCAGCCTAAAACAAAACTCACTAGTTCCCATCCCAGGGGGGCCTTAATCTAACTGGGTAGACTCCATGCAGGCAGACCAAGCATCCACAGACGAAGCAAGGCTGTTATTGCTAGGTGAGACCCTGGAGGTCCCTGAGTTCACTGAGCTCCACCCCATGCTCTGAAAGGCCCCAAGACTTCTGAGGAGTTTCTGAGGGGGGGTCCTGCAGGAGACTGGGGCACGAGAGAATGAACACCACCACCACCTGTGCCCAATCAACCAGCTTCATGCAAAGCTAGATCTGGTTTCTACACAGAGCTTTTGAGTAAGACTGTGCCTGAGAACAAGTATTCTATACCCTGCTAGACATCATGGTGCAGAGTGTCCACAGATGTGGCCCGAGGTCACCAGTTAATTAAATGCCAGTCCAGGGCCACGATCCACACTTCCCAATATAGCAGGGTGTCCTTTGCTACCAACAGAGGATTTAAGAAATGCTTCGAGGCTCCTTCTCCACGAACTCTCTCACCAGCACCACTCATTTCCCACCAAGTGGTTGAAATTGGGGGGCGGTGGGCGTGGGGACAGTTAAGATACAGTCTTAAGGGCTTCGCTGGTGGCGCAGCGGTTGAGAGTCCGCCTGCCGATGCGGGGGACGCGGGTTCGTGCCCCCGTCTGGGAAGATCCCACATGCCGTGGAGCGGCTGGGCCCGTGAGCCGTGGCCGCTGAGCCTGCGCGTCCGGAGCCTGTGCTCCGCAGCGGGAGAGGCCACGACAGCGAGAGGCCCGCGCACCGCAAAAAAAAAAAAAAAAAAAAAAAAAGATACAGTCTTAAGAGAGGACCTGTCCAAATGCAGATATATTACCAACGATGGGCTCTGACGTCAGTGGCTTGCAAACCTGGCCCTTGATGCCCCTGAGGAAGGGCCATGGAGGTAGTGCGGAGGAAACCACACTGCCCACCTCTGAGTCCTCCACAGGAATTCATTCTCCTCCAGGATGCTGAACACGCAGGCAGGGCCCTGAGATCTCGGGAAGTGGAGAACTCCGCACGGCCCTTCGGACGTGCTTCTCTTACGTCACGCGACAGCGACAAACGAGAACTGAAAAGGCCGAGCGTTAAATTGCTCCCTGCTCCCCGACACCGCCCAGCATGTAACGTGTCTGCGGCAGCGCGTGAGTGCAAGTGAGTGTGTGGTGGCACGTGTGCGTGTGTGTGTTTAAAGTCCTAATTGCATAAACGTATGTACCGATCCTCTTCCACCGTTTTCTCTGATACCCAGATGAATAAACGTGCACCCATTTCTGCGGGAACTTCACGTTGCTACCAAATATTTCTTCAGACTCTGAGGCTGAGGCTGAGAATCTCTGGGCTGTGGCCCATCAGCTCTTACTCTGAGCTCTTGCTTAGCTGCTTTCACAGTGCCTGTGACCTTTCACCTACCTGCTGTCGTCCCTTGGCCTCTTCCCCTGCCTCCCTCCCCCAGCCCCCTTCTCCTTTCTTAAAGCGCCACTAATCCGACCCTTCCTTATCCAACACACTTTGCCAAAGACTTGGAAAAAAGAGGGGAATGGTGGCAGAAGATAAAAAAATTACTAAAAACTGAGTATCAGGTACCACATTAAAAGTCCATCACCCTTTATTTTACAGAGAATTCCTTATTAAAATTTCCCGGGGCTTCCCTGGTGGCGCAGCGGTTGAGAGTCCGCCTGCCGATGCGGGGGACGCGGGTTCGTGCCCCGGTCCGGGAAGATCCCACGTGCCGCGGAGCGGCTGGGCCCGTGAGCCGTGGCCGCGGGGCCTGCGGGTCCGGAGCCTGTGCTTCGCGACGGGAGAGGCCACGACAGTGAGAGGCCCGCGTACCGCAAAAAAAAAAAAAAATTCCCGTATTTCTGGAGTCTGCTCTTCCTCACTCTATAAAAAGATCTTTCATTCATCCAACAAACATTTGTTAGAAGCTTACTTATATACCAGGTCTGGGTCTACGGGCTAGAGATTCAGCAGGAAAGAAAACAAACTCTGCCATTACGTAATTACATTCTCTGTATGCATCCCTTCTTTTCTGAGCCCTGGATTACTGAAGCCGGTGGATCAAAAAGAAACAGTGGAAAATTCATGTTGCCCTAGTACGCTGAGCATTTTCATCACCCATTGTTTTAACCTCCCCCTTTCAACCTAGGCAAGCAGCTTTACTCTTTATAACCAAGAGAGCAATGACAGTGTTTTCCTAAGCAAAAGAGCAGCTTTCATCTTGATATGGATTCTGCCTCCTCTCTAGAATGCAAAAACGGTTCTAGTCAAATTTTTAAACCAACGTTTCCTTCTCTCTGCATTTGCCAGTTCAAAATTCCACTTAACTGAAAGCATTTCTCAATTATAATACCACCGATACATAATGACAATAGTCAGTATAAAATCTACCTCTTTATGAGAACTAGAGGTCCCACAAAATATTTAAATACAAGCACTTAACAATATTTCTGGGAAAAGACACCTAGAGATTTGTATGCATTTGAATCTAGAGTACATAAATTCAGAAGTCTAACTTATAGTATTGAGGCAAAAATATGTTTAAACGGTGATCTCATGCTCATTAGTCGGTAAAAACCATTATAATAAGCCAGCAAAGCGAATAGAAATAATATATATTTTACTCCAGCTCTCTCCTGTTGAATCCTTGCTATCCATATGATACCGTGTTACATGTTTTAGAAAACCGAGATGGACAAGCGCCTCGGACTCCTTTACTTATATTCCCGTTTCACCTCTCTTCAGAGACTTCATGAAAGAACTTCACCGCAAGAACAGTCATTGTCAAGTTTATTTCTTCACCTCCCACTTCTTCTTGATCTGTTTCCAGCTGGCTTCAACTGCAACCACCCCACTGAAAGTGCCTTTGTCAAGGCCATGGTTTGCTTTCTGTTCCTTGTTTTACTTGACTGTTCCACAATTCTTGACATTGTTGGCCATTTCCTTCTTTCTGAAACAGTTTACTCCCTTGGTTGTCAAGGCAACATATATTTTAGCTTTAGTCTCTTTCATGGGCTCTGATTCCTCTGCCTACCACTTAAAGGTTGGGTTCCATCCTCAACTCTCATCTCTCTCATCCTTTCTGAGAAGGACCTCGTTCACATTTCCATTACCCCCATAATGTCTACAACTGCCAATGACATGTCTCTAGTCCATCTTTTTCTTAGCCTACAGAATCATATTTTTAACTGCCTACTTGACTTTCTCCACCTGAATGCTTTATTTGTATGTCAACCCCACCATAGTCCAAACTCGATGCATTATTTTTCCTTCCTCCCTACTCTCATCACCCTCAAGATGCAATTCCCACTCATGGCACCACTGTACCCTCATTATCCACAGCAAAAAAATTTCAGAGGCATTCCTACCATCTTTCTTCTCCATCACCTTTCCAGCCACTAGCTCCTGTCAATTTTATCATCTTAACACTGTACAACCATCTCTTGCTCGCCATATACGTTGCTACTATTTTTGCTAAGCTCTTCAAAACGTATCATCTAGAGAATATGCCAAGTGTTTCCTAATTGGTCTCCCTAAGAACGGACTCATCATTCTAATCTATTTTTCATTATGTTATGATGTTGATCTCGCTAATGCACAAGCAAGTCCCTCTCCTACTTAAAAGAGCACTAGTTATTCCCATTTTGTAATCAAAAAAGCTCACACTCATCAGCGTTAACACAGAGCCTCCCGCATGATCTACCTCTTATCTATCTCTCCAACCTCATCTCCCACCCTTTTCCAGGCCTCAGCCATACTGAAAAGCTTACACTACCCTTAAGCATATCGTATCATTATCTTTCTCTACACATTTACACATCCTGTTCTCCCTTCCAGATATGCCTTTAGGATACCTTTGCCTACATGGTAGCCCTACTTGTCCTCCGAAGTGTAACTCAAGGATCTCTTCTCTTGGAAGCATTTCATGAACCCGCAGAAAAATGTCAATCCATGCTCCTGTGGGATCTGAGAAATGCCCTGGAAATAGCCTAAGATTTGACTTAACTGTTTGGACATAAGATGAGTCAAACGATTCTAGGGTTCTGATCCTGGAAGCCAAGCATAATGGCGATCAACTATTAGAAAAAAACAAGGATAAGGTTTTAGAAGAAGGGGGAAGATCTATGAGGTTATTTTTTAAAGCAAACTTTTTATTGATGTAGAACATATGTACAGGAAATTGTGTAAGTGTGCAGCTTACATGCCAGAACGACTAACACTGAAGAGACAGACAACACCAACTGTTGGCACGGATGTGCAACAACACTCATATGCTCCTGGAGCATAAATTGTTGCACCATTTGGGGAAACTGTTGGGCAGTATCAAATAAAACTAAACGCATACTCCCCCTAGAACCCAGCAATTCCATTCCTAGGAATACACCCAATAGATACGCTGACGTAGGCTCACCGAAAAACATGCACGGCATGTTCAGAGCTGCCTTAATCATTACAACAAAAAGTAGAAATGATCCAAGTGTCCATCAATCCTCGAATGGATGAATAAATTGCATTATATTTACACCATGGAATACTACTGGACAATGAGAATGAACAACATACCACAGGTAAAAGTGTGGATGAATCTCAAACATAACACTGAGTGAAAGAAGTCAATACAAAGGGAACATACTGTATGATACACAGAGTACAAAAAGCAGCACAGCTAATCTATGCTTTTTTAAAGCAGGATAGAAGTCAGTGACTGGAAAGGAGTGAAACAGGTGATTCTAGGGTGTCAGTAGGCTCTATTCCTTCGTTTAGTTGCAGATTACTGGTTGTGTTCCATTTGTGAAAATTCATCCAACTGTACGGTATGTGCACTTTCTATATACTGAACTGCAATGAAAGGTTTTTAAGTGTACAGCTTGATGAATTTTCACTAAGTGAACACTCCCATGTTCACTAAGTGAACACTCCCATGTTAACACCGAGCCATGAAATAGAATATTGCCAGCACCTCAGAAGCCCCCTCACGCTCCGGCCCCTATCGATGCCCCCGAAACAAGTTCTATTCTGACTTCTACCATGGTGGCAGAGACCCCATCTGTACTGTTCAGTACTGTTTCCTCTATATCTACAAAACATATTGGCATGGTGCAGATATTTTAAAGGTACACATTGAACTAATAAATTATAGGCAAAAATGGGGGAGTCAACAAAGACATTTGAAACCTTAAGCTTGGCCAAGTCCATTAAATCAAAAGGATAAACTAAGGAAAAGAAGCTAAGAAGGAAAGTGCAGTTCCCTGGAGAATGTCTACACTGAGGAGTAGGAAGAAGCAATACTGTAGGATAGTCCAAAAAATCAATCAAACCATATTTTCATTTCATAAAACCCAATTTACTAGTTTCTTACCACCCTATTGATATAGATCTGCTTTGTATAACTCACCAATTATTGATCAATCAAAAATATTTTACTTATGAAATCTTTTTGGTGACTTATAAGCATCTTTGTATTCACAACACAAGGCTTTGAAATGTATGACTTAAGATCTGCATTGTGTATTTTTTAAATCAACTTGAAAATAGAAAGAATGTCATCTTCCTTGCATCCTTTGGATTCAAGCTGCCAGTAATTGTGCAAAGATCACCAAGTCCGCTACACATTTATAAAATCTGAAAAGCTCATTAGCCACAAAACTGATTTTTCTTTAACTTTCTGGTTCATTAAATCTGATACTGAGTGTTAATTGTATAGAAAGGACGAAGCACCAGGACCCACTGTGGGAAGCTGGCTTGCCTGTCCATTCACACCTGCACAAATATTACCTCTCCCGCCTGAGCTCCAGGACAGGAAGGGCAGATGCCCAGGCAATAAACTGCCTGTAAATTATTATAAAATGAAAGTATACACATGGGAGTGGACTTTTGCCTGCAGTAAGTTTCTGTGGCTGCATATCTGCATCTCTCCAATGACGGCAGTGTCCACGTTCCCAGGTGCAGCTCTTTCTCCTATAACTCCATTTACATTCGATTTGAATTTCACTTCCAACATTATCACATGCCTTCCTCTGGACTTCCATCACGCCCGCGGTTTGAAATAAGTGATGATTCATTTGTGTGATTGATGCTGTGCTATGTAATTTAAATTAGTCTGTCATCCCAATTAAATTAAGCTTCCTGACTTGAGGGTAAGGGGCTGACATACCATGTGGATCACACAAAAAGATAGTATGGGATAAGGAGAGAGTGTAAATACTTTTTAAATTGTTAATTACGGTTATTTTTACCTTTAGAAATATTGCAAAATATCCCCAAATGTTGGATTTCCATGATGATAACTGAACTTGAGTAGTTTAGAAAAAGATCATGGTTTAGGAAAAGATCATGATCAGTCATCCATACAGATGGATGGTTATACACCACCCATGGGCAGTGCTGACATGACAAAGTAATTAAAGGAGGCTGGCAGCTTCTTCTCATTAATCAGCAGAGACAGGGCATGGAGGACGCCCACGCTTGGCAAAGCCCCAACGCACATCTCGATGCCAAGGACTCCCTATCACTTTCGTCCTCTGGAGATAGAAAGACAAAGCCAGGCCCTCCTCCCGGGTCACGTGGCCAGAAATCCAGGGCTGCTCCTCAGCGGAGTATCTTCAGGTATTTCCCGGATGGCCTTTTCTCGTCTTTAACTGACTATCTTTTTTTTTTTTTTTTTTTAAAGTAGCACAGGTTTATGGAAATTGGAAATCTTTCAAAAAGTAGAAAAACAGAGATCATAAACATTCACAATGATAGGGTTTGGATGTATTTGATGTTTGCTATGGATATTTTTCCATATGATGATTACATGGAATATTCAAAGTTACATAAACTTTATAAATCAACAGGTATCATTTTATAAATAATATGTGTTTATTGTTAATTTTTTTAATTTAAAAAACAAAGAAAAAAATGGTCTAAATCAGTATAGATAGAGCTTTCTCTGTGTGTTTCTCTGTTTGCTGACTCTTTCTGGATGTATCATATTCATATCCAAATTTTTTCGACAATGTCTCATAGATAAGCCCATTATCGCCTAGTTTAGGGGGCAGATTGTGGGCAGAGATGTAAATCAAGCCCACAACGTGCCACTTGTGGAAGTCCTCCATCCCCTTGCTTTAAACAACTTTGACCTGTGTCCCAGGCTCGTGTTACAAAAAGGATGACCTCTCTGACCTTCTCAGAGGGGGTTGTGGGCACAGAAGTCCAGGTATGAACGTCACTGGTCTCGCTTAGGTTGTGTTCAGAGGATGGGTATCCTAGTCAAAGAGCTTGGATCCCAAGGTCAGTTTTGCACTGGGTGACAGTTTCATTCGATTGGCAACCCCAGGCAGAGAGCTCCCAAAATACAGGACGGGCTATGTCACCTAACACCGGAAGAAGAGGCCCTGGGCTGCAGATACAGATGGAAAGCCCACTGAATTTTTCATGCCTTGTACGTAAACGTTCTTTCTCCTTGTACTGCATAGATTGTCACCCCATTTTCTTAAAGTACTTTTTTTAAACTAAAGCAATTTTTCAGTTATGTCTTTTTTGTTGTTGTTGTTGTTGTTTTTCTGTTTTTGACCTCAGAGCAATCTTAACCGTCCCTGATGCCCATTTTAATTCTACCACTACATTGTTCATTTCCTTGTATTCCTCTCTTACCTCAACTATCTTGCTTTCTCATGTTATCCTTTGGTTTTTATTTTATCCCATTTTCCCCTTAGGACTTCACTCTCTGGCTTTTTTGCCTTGCATCACATTTTGAATTCTATTTCCTGACTTGCTTAACATCAGAAATTCACTCTCCTTCTGAGTTTTCAGGGTAATATGGCTTTTAATTCTGCAGCTTTTCCCATAGGCTCTGTTTGTTTTGCTTCGTTTTGTTCTTATTTATTTACCACATGTAAAGGAGACATCCATTTGTGGCTTCTGTCCCCAGATAGGCTGCATGGGTTACGCTCATCTTCACTCTCTATTCATTTAGAGTACGTTTCAAATTCCGTTCTTTTACTTACATTAAGACCAACTGACTGTTATCCACAGCTTCTGGTTTGAATCTCAGTGTACAGCAAATGTTCACTTACCACATGCCTTCTATACTGAAAATGAGATCTTCCTGGGTTTCCACCACCAGAGTATCCACACTCTGCTTCAAAGGCAGCTGTGTACAGCTAATCCTCCAGGTGCATTTCCATTTTATTTATGGTGACCATCCACCCCAGGATACTGCATGCAATCACCAGCTCCCATCCAGCCCTCTTCCTGCCAAACATTTCTGAGGTCGGGTGTCCAAACAAAAATATGGGGGTTACAACAGCTACCTAGAAAACTTATAATTCAGTCTTTGCTCTGGAGTCTCTGCCTAGCCTCAGAGACAGGAAGTGGCAGAAGAAAGAGTTGCCACGACTTTCATGCGAACCAACAGACCTGTGGTGTTCTAGCTAGCTCTATCAGGTGAAATTAGTAGAAACTCCTCAAAACTTACGGCATTGGGTTAGCTGTCGATTTTCAGAGGTAATAGGGGGAGAAGCAGAGCAGAGTCATGGCAGGAATTTTAGCTGGAAATCATTTTCAAGTGGAAGGGCTTCCCTGTGATTAAAGCTGAAATCCATTCCTAAAGAATAAGGCACAATGGATATGTTACCACTAAACTATTATTTTAATTCTAAACTCACTCTCAGAAGACCACTCATCAAGGACTGTTCTTCATTTTCCGAAAGTACTACAGCTTCACTGTTCAGGGCAGATGACACTTTTTCCTAAGTTTGAATGGTCCCAAGATACGCAATTTCACCAGCACCCACAACAAAGCCCTTGCAAAGTTCATGATCCATGTCCATTGGGAAATTCCTCTTTGCATCACGCCCTAAATCCTCCTCATGCTGTGTTTTAAACCTGCCTTTTTCTCTTGAACTGCATCCATAGAGCAGCTTCACCAGCGCACTGAAGTAACAGCACCACTCACTCTGGTTTGTTACAATGGCTCTAGCGAGGGCCATCGCGTTCAGTGCTGGGTGACGGCACAATTTACATAAAGAACACTGTTCTCACTTATTGGATGCCGTAAAGCTTCGTTTTAACTACATGATATAAGACCAATGTAATTATTTATTACAATATCATTATTATGTGAAATTAGCCTTCCTTTACACAATGATTTTATCATTAGTTACTGTAAAAAAAAAAAAAAAAAAAAGATCAAATTTGATGATTACTATACGGGACTGTCTTAGTTCTTGCCAGGGAGTTACACCCTGAGATGGAGACATGCAGGGAGCCGAGGCAGCAGCAACCTTAAAAGCGAGACCTATGGGAAAGTGAGGGACACAGAAACGTTGACCCGTGAGTCATTGCACCAAGGTCTCCCCGCACCCAAAGGGAAACTCTGGAGCTGTATGGCCCTTTAGAGTTGTCCTAAACTGAAGTAAAGGGACTGCACATTTCTACCCCCAAACTGTCAATAATTGAGTGGGAGTTGTTCTCAGGGAGCAGAGAAGACGTATGCAAGGTTTCTCCCCTCACCAAGTGCATTCCCTAGAAAGGGATCCAGCTATCAACCTCCCAACCGGTGTAGAAATAAGCATCTCAGTCCTGAAGGGGGATCTGAGAGCACATTACAGAGTCCTGTATAAGGACAGAGAGTTTCCACAGACTTCTGTGTCAGACAGCTAAGCTAGGCTGTATATCAAATAATCCTGAAATTCTAATGACTTAATAAAACATTTTGTTATTTACTCATGCTCCTTGCCCAACACAAAGTAAGCCCTACTCATTAATGTCACTTGAGGACCCAGGTTTGCCAAGGCTCAAAAACAGCAGGTACTTTTATGATCACTTAGGTAGAAGGACAGAAACATAACGAATCATGCACTGCCTTGAAGAGACCCAGAAGGGAATCATGTTTCTTCCACTCAATTTTGTTGGCCAAATTATGTCACATGGCCTAAAATCCACCCAGTGTTCCGAAAAGGAGGAGAACCAGAACATCTATGACCTGATAACCACCACAAAGGACTGATCCAGCCTGGGCTCTACAGATGTTAACTGCTCATTGAGATATTGACATACTTTTTGTGAATCTTGGCACATTTACTCTTTAATTACAACTAAAGGAGAAGCAGAAGGAAAAGTACATTTGAGAAACTCTAACCTCTGGATAATAAAACGGAAGAGGTAAATGTTTCCATCAAGCACTCCAATAAAGGAATCATACGAAACTGCAAAGCAAGCAAGCATGGATGACATTTAAGAAGAGACTTGAAACTGTACATTTGCAACGTTTTATCCATTTTTTAAGCCCCTGAAGTTATTAGCATAAAAATCCTCAAAACAGGGACTTCCCTGGTGGTGCAGTGGTTAAGAATCCACCTGCCGACGCAGGGGACACGGGTTCGTACCCTGGTCTGGGAAGAACCCACATGCCGCGGAGAAACTAAGCCCGTGCGCCACAACTACTGAAGCCCACACGCCTAGAGCCTGAGAGCCACAGCTACTAAGCCCACTTGCCACAACTACTGAAGCCCGCGCGCCTACAGCCCGTGCTCTGCCTGTAACAAGAGAATCCACTGCAAAGAGAAGCCCGAGCACCTCAACGAAGAGTAGCCCCTGCTCACCGCAACTAGAGAAAGCCCACGCGCAGCAACGGAGACCCAACACAGCCATAAATAAATGAATAACTTTATTTATTTATTTTTTTAAATCCTCAAAACAAAATCTCTCTGTGTTTTGCACAGAGTGGCAAAGCAGAGAAATGAGACAGTGTCGACTTCTTTATTCCGTTACCCAGTAAAGCTGCAGGAGGAAGACTCCTCAGACTTAAGGAATGAGGGTATCTCCAAAAAAAAAAAAAAAAACAGAAGGGGAAAATCTGATCTTCTGCAAGGAAAACAGAAAGCCTATGGCTTTGGAAATCATAATGTGAAGCTGTCACAGCAGCGACAAGCACATATAATAGGTTGCCTTGAGAGCGTGTATTTGTGTTGTGTGCATGTGCTGGATCTTCGTGTGTGTGTATGCGACCTGGGCTGCTCAGCCTACCACTTGGATAGCAACAGCATAATGTGGCCAATGCAGTGATTAGTAAGCACCTTGGGGTTATAATTACGTCTACATAACTACTTCGAAACCTTGAGAGGACTCTTCAACAAATGGTGTTGGGAAAACCAGATATCCACATGTAAATGAATTAAATCAGACCCTCGTCTTACACCCCTCGCCAAAATTAACTTGAAATGCATGAAGGCCTGAAACGTAAACCCCGGAAAGAAAACATAGGGGAAAAGTTTCATAATACTGGTCCAGGCAGTGATTTCTTGGATGTGACACCAAAAACACAAGCAACAAAAGCAAAAATACAGAAGAGCTACATGAAAGGAAAAACCTTCTCCACAGCAAAGGAAGAAAAGCAACGAGAGTAAAAAGCCAACTTCATGCCTGGGAGCACGTATTTGCAAACCATATATCTGATAAGGGGTTAATTTCTAAAATATACAAGAAATGTCCACAACTCAATAGCAAAAAAACAAATACAGGAATAACCTGATTTTAAAATGGCCAAAGAACCTGAACAGACATGTTCCCCAAAAGAGACATATAAATTGCCAAGAGACACATGAAAAGATGCTCAGCCTCCACAATCATCAGGTAAGTGCAAATCAAAACCACAATGAGATATCAACTTACACCTGTCAGAATGGCCGTCATCAAAAAATCTACAAACAATAAATGCTGGAGAGGGTGTGGAGAAAAGGGGATGCTGTACACTGTCGGTGGGAATTAAACTGGCACAGTCACAACGGAAACGCAGTTTGGAAGTTACTCAAAAAACTAAAAACAGAATTACCATATGATCCAGCAATCCCACTTCTGGGTATATAGCCCAAAGAACTGAAATCAGGATGTCAAAGGTATAGCTATACCCCCATGTCCACTGCAGTATTATTCACAAGAGCCAAGATATGGAAACAACCTAAGTGTCCACTGACAGATGAACAGGTAAACAAAATGCCATACATACATACAATGAAACAGTCAGCCTTAAAAGAGAAAGAAATCCTGTCATTTGAAGCAACATGCGTGGACCTGAAAGACATTATGATAAATGAAATAAGCCCAGTCACCAAAGTACAAACATTTCATGATTCCACGTAAATGAGGTACCTAGAATAATCAAACACATAGAAGCAGAGAGTCAAATTTTATTTTACTTTGTAAGGAACTAGCAGGAAAGTATAAGCTTCTCTAAGTGACATGGCTAGAGGGAAGGGAAATGGAGAGTTGCTGCTCAATGGATATAGAGCTTCACTTATACAAGATGAGTAGGTTCTAGATACCTGCTGTACAACTTGGGGCCCATAGTTAACAATCCCGTATTGTGCACTCAAAGATTTGTGAAGAGTGTAAATCCCATGCTAAGTTCTTAAGTATTCTTATAACAGTTTTTAGAAGAAAGAAGATTTTCTTTTTTTTACTGTAGTTGATTTACAATGTTGTATTAGTCTCTGGTGTAGAGCAAAGTGATTCGGTTTCATACATATATTCTTTTTTATATTCTCTTCCATTATGTTTTAATTACAGGATATTGAATATAGTTCCCTGTGCCCTACAGTAGGACCTCGTTGTTTATCTACTTTATATACAGTTGTTCATGTCTGCTAATCCCAAACTACTAATTTATCCCTCCCCGGTCTTCCCCTTTGGTGACCATAAGTTTGTTTCCTACGTCTGTGGGTCTATTTCTGTTTCACAGATATGTTCATATGTGCCATGTTTTAGATTCCACATATAAGGGATATCATATGGTATTTTGTCTTTTTCTGACTTACTTCACTTAACATGATCATCTCTAGGTCCATCTATGTTGCTGCAAATGGCATTATTTCATTCCTTTTTATGGCTGAGTAATATTCCATTGCATACACACATACATGTATATATATACACACACCTCATCTTCTTTATCCATTCATCTGTCAATGGACATTTACGTTGTTTCCATGTTTTGGCTATTGTAAATAGTGCTGCTATAAACATATGGGTGAATGTATCTTTTTTAATTATAGTTTTGTCCAGATATATCCCCAGGAGTGGGATTGCTGGGTCGTATGGTAGTTCTATTTTTAGTTTTTTAAGGAACCTCCACACTGTTCTCCATAGTGGCTGCACCAATTTACATTCCCACCAACAGTGCAGGAGGGTTCCCCTTTCTCCACACCCTCTCCAGCATTTATTACGTGTAGACTTTTTAATGATGGCCATTCTGATACCTCATTGTAGTTTTGATTTGTTTTTCTCTAATAATTAGCAATATTGAACATCTTTTCATGTGCCTATTGGCCATTTTTATGCCTTCTTTGAAGAAACGTTTATTTAGGTCTTCTGCCAATTTTTTGATTGGGTTGTTTGTTTTTCTGTTATTGAGTTGTATGAGCTGTTCGTATATTTTGGAAATTAGGCCCTTGTCAGTCACATTATTTGCAAATATCTTCTCCCAGTCCATATGTTGTTTTGTTGATGGTTTCCTTTGCTGTGCAAAAGCTGATAAGTTTAAGTAGTGTCCCATTTGTTTATTTTTGCTTTTATTTCCATTGCCTTGGGAAACTGACCTAAGAAAACACTGCTACAATTTATGTCAGAGAATGTTTTGCCTATGTTCTCTGCTAGGAATTTTATAGTGTCACGTCTTATATTCAAGTAGAGAGAATTTTCTATTGCCAATAATAAAAACAAAGTATGTATTTGAAAAACCCAAACAGAAATCCGCTAAGAAAAACTATTTCAGGATTGGAAAGTCATTAACTGCATACACTTGAACATGACATATGATCCAGGTCTTACTGAGGCATGAACCGATGGAGGTCAGAGTCCTGACGTGGCTTTATGTATCTGCAATCCCCTCCACTGCTCTCTCATCCTGGCACACCAGGCTCCCCAGAAACCACAACAGGGAACGTCAGCTTCTGTCACTGCTCAGTCCTCTTATGGACTGTAAGTTCTTGGCTGGACTTCCTAATGTTGCTACTGAGGGCCTCAAATTCCCCGTTTTCCCTATCTGGGCACTCTTACCCCTCTGTGATCCACTCCGATTCTTCAGCACAGTGCACTTTCCTCGTGCTGAGTATTATCACGCACTTCCTCTAGGTGCGCTGGGTGTTATGCAAAAGAAACACTCTCTATAGGTCACTTAGAGCAGCACATAATTCCTGACAGCCCCTTTCCGAAATAAACTATATATGCAAATAAGTCTACACATACACATTTCAGCAACTGCCTTTTTCCTAAAGCATATCCTCTGATTCTTCGATTTCTTCCCCCTTGAGGGAGTCAGTAAAAGTGGGAGGCTGAAGAGGTATTTCTTTGCTGCTAAACTTCATCACAAATTTACTTTTTTCTTGCTCTTTTATAGGAAAGGCTAACGAGAATCACTAATCGTCATGTTAACATTTGCATCAAAGGAACAGTTTAAAGTAATGAGCAATAAAAACATAAATGAACATTTTATTTCTAAGTGAGTTTCCCCGTTGAGTTTTCTGAATTGTTCATTTCCAGAGTCAAATGCCATCCTGTGTTTCCCAGTCTTCAGCAATGAGAAACGGCAGCTAGGAAAAGGACAGACACACGCTGCAAATGACTAATATACATTATAAGACTATGCTGAAGATTTAAAGTTAATAGTAGAGGTTTCCAAGTGGTTTTATGTTCAGTATGCAAACCCTAGTTCTATAATTTGAGAGTAACTACTCATTTTGAACAATTTTTTACAGAGTCCATCTCAAATATAGTTCCACCAAAATTTGCTGTATTTCAATTGCCTTAACACTGTCCGTGAATTGTGTTCACTTAAGGAGAGCACGTGAGGAGTTTAAAGTATAATGATTTTCTAAAAATACCAATGATTTGCACATTCTGTTCTATCTCAAAGCAACTGGATTTATTATATATTTTTTATCCCCTTGTCAGGCATGGAGAAAGTGGTTAGCAAGAACTCTCAAGTCCTATTGTGCTTTTAAAATAAAACAATCAGACCAAAATCTAAATTTATAATTTGGACGACACTGCGTGTCCTCAGTGAGACAATGGCATGCGTTCTTCCTATAAGCCGGAGGATCACTTTATATTCTCTGCCTTTACTCATCAGCTTGCATTTCAGCTTTTCAGCAAATCCAACTGTGGCAAACATCCTTAGAGAACAGAATACATTGCGCAAGTCTGAGTATATACATTACCGGCCCATTACTATTATAGCAGCTCCTCACCTGGCCATTTGATCAACAGAACAAAGTTTTGCTCACGTATCCCATCACAAATCTTGTTAAATAGTTTCTAAAGGTAACCACACACAACAGAAGAGAAAAGAGAAGTATACACATATTTCCCAGTAAATAGTCTGTGAATTGTACTCCTGTAAAAATACAAAAACACCTTTGTCTTTAAATGTTGAGGAAGCTCCATAGGTTCTTTACGCAACATGGCTCACAAAAATGTATAACTGAAGCACCACTGTTAACTGAATCTAAAAGGTGAATCAACATAGCTTAGCCATGTGTGAAAAGATAATGTTCTGGTAGAGTCTTTTCCTATAAATTTGGGGGTTTCTTTAGATTCTATAAAAGAGGGATAATAATAACTCTTTCGAAGTATGCAAAATATTTAACTACAAATGTGATGTGGGCTCTACCCAACGAGAAGGGGCAGTGACAACTCATTCTGGCCGTGGACCACAGCAAGCCACACCAAGGGGCATCAACCAGCCTTGCCTGGCTCATAGGGCTGGGGGGATTAGGAGATTAAAAAGCAGTGCCCTTAGGGCTTCCCTGGTGGCGCAGTGGTTGAGAGTCCGCCTACTGATGCAGGGGACGCGGGTTCGTGCCCCGGTCCGGGAAGATCCCACGTGCCGCGGAGCGGCTGGGCCCGTGAGCCTTGGCCGCTGAGCCTGCGCGTCCGGAGCCTGTGCTCCGCAACGGGAGAGGCCACGACAGTGAGAGGCCCGCGTA
>RJWK010033414.1:0-23164 GCA_004363435.1 Platanista minor | reverse complement strand
AAAAAAAAAAAAAAAAAGATATTAGGAACCAAAGAGGCAAGAAGATCTATATTATTTCAACATAAACAGATTCCCAAGAGCTATATTATTGTGAGCAATAAGAATAATGATACCTTTCTTATGATGGGAGAACTGAAATTAGCCAGAAACTGTGCCATTGGCCATAAAGTGAATGGTGCTTGGATACAGCAAAGATTCTTCACATGTACCTGCTGATAAGACAGTAAAAAATGAATGCTTGCCTCTTTTTTATCCATTTTACTAACTCTTTATCAATAAATCACTACACCTCAAATGACCCATGAATTTTTGTGATGCATTGTTTAATCAAAGTGTGTATATAATGAAGGGGTCCTGGGGCACAGCACACTCAAGGTGTAGCCCTTTTTGTCCCTATTCCCACTCTTATGCACAAATTCCAAAACAGCATATTTTTAAGGTAGTCCTTTAATAAATCTGGTGTATTATGTTTTTTAACATTTTATTTTATATTGGAGTACAGTTGATTAACAACATTATGTTAGTTTCAGGTGTACAGCAAGTGACTCAGTTATACATATACATGTATCGATTATTTTTCAAATTATTTTCCCATTTAGGTTGTTACATACTATTGAGCAGAGTTTCATGTGCTATACACTAAGTCTTCATTGATTATTCATTTGACATATAGCAGTGTGTACTTGTCAATCCCAAACTCCCAAACTTTCCCTCTCCCTTATCCTTTTCCCCAGTAACCATAAGTTAATTCCCTAAGTCTGTGAGTCTATTACTGTTTTGTAAATAAATTATTTTGTATCATTATTTTTCTTTTTGATTCTGCATATAAAGGATATTATATAATATTTCTATTTATCTGTCTGACTTACTTCACTCAGTATGATAACCTCTAGGTTCATCCATGTTGCTGTAAATGGCATTATTTCATTCTTTTTTAATAGTTGAGTAATATTCCACTGTATATAAGTACAAAATCTTTTTTATCCATTGATCTTTGATGGATATTTGGGTCTCTTCCATGTCTTGTAAACAGTGCTTCAATGAATGTTGGGGTGCATGTATCTTTTCAAACCATGTTTTTTTCTGTATATATGTCCAGGAGTCGGATTGCAGGATCATATGATAGCTTTATTTTTAGTTTCTTAAGAAACATCCAAATTGTTCTCCATAATGGTTGCACCAATTTACATTACCCCAAAAGCATAGGAGGGTTCCTTTCTCTCTACACCCTCTCCAGGATTTATGGTTTCTGTATTTTTTATAATAGCCATTATAACTGGTGTGAGATGATATTTCATTGTAGTTTTGATTTGCATTTCTCTAATAATTAATGAAGTTGAACATCTTTTAATATGCATCTTTGCCATCTGTATGTTTTCTTTGGAGAAATGTCTATTTAGGACTTCTGTGCATTTTTTAAATGGGTCATTTGTTTTGATGATATTAAGCCACAAAAGCTGTTTGTCAGCCACATCATTTGCAAATATTTTCTCCAATTTTAAGGGTGTCTTTTCATTTTGCTTCTGGTTTCCTTTCCTGTGCAAAGCTTTTAGTGTAATTAGGTTCCATTTGTTTATGTTTGTTTTTATTTCCATTATTCTGGGAGATGACACAAAAAGATATTGCTATGATTTATGTCACGGAGTGTTCTGCCTATGTTTTCCTATAAGAATTGTATAATGTCCAGTCCCACGTGTATGTCTTTAATTCATTTTGAGTTTATTTTTGTGTATGGTGTTAAAGAATGTTCCAATTTCATTTTTTTGTTTTGCATGTAGCTGTCCAGTTTCCCCACAAATAGTCAAGAGATCAATACAGGAAGAAGATACAAAAATTGTAAATATGTATGCACCCAACATAGGAGCACCTCAATATATAAGGAAAATACTACCAGCCATAAAGGGAGAAGTGGACAATAACACAATAATAGTGGGGGAATTAAACATCCCACTTTCATCATAGACAGGGCACCCAAACAGAAAATCTATAAGGAAACACAGGCCTTAAATAACACTTTAGACCAGATGGACTTAACTGATATTTATAGAGCATTCTATCCAAAAGCAGCAGAATACATGTTCTTCTCATGTGCACATGGAATATTCTCTAGGATTGACCACATGCTGGGACACAAAGCAAGCATCAGTAAATTTAATAAAATTGAAATCATATCAAGCATCTTTTCTGACCACAACACTGTGAGATTAAAAAACTACAAGAAAAAATTGTAAAAAGCACAAACACATGGAGGCAAAGCAATATGTTACTAAACAAACAATAGATCATTGAATAAATCAAAGAGGAAATCAAAAAATACCTAGAGACAAATGACAATGAAAGCACAATGATCCAAAAATTATGGGATACAGCAAAAGCAGTTCTATGAGGGAAGTTTATAGCAATATAATCTTACCTCAGGAAACAAGAAAAATCGCAAATGAACAACCTAACCTTACACCTAAAGCAACTAGAAGAAGAAGAACAAACAAAACCTAAAATTAGTAGAAGGAAAGGAAGCTTGAAGATAAGAGAAGAAATAAAAGAAATAGAGATGAAGAAAACAATAGCAAAGATCAATGACACTAAAAGCTGGTTCTTTGAGAAGATAAATTGTTGGCCAGACTCATCAAGAAAAAAAGAGAGAGGACATAAACCAATAAAATTAGAAATGAAAAACGAGAAGTTACAACAGACATCTCAGAAATACAAAGGATCATAAGAGACTACTACAAGCAACTGTATGCCAAAAAATGGACAACCTGGAAGAAATGGACAAATTCCTAGAAAGGTAAAATTTCCCAAGACTGAACCAGGAAGAAATAGAAAATATGAATGACCAGTCACAAGTAGGGAAATTGGAACTGTGATTAAAAAATTTCCAATGATCAAAAGTCCAGGACCAGATGGCTTCACAGGCAAATTCTATCAAACATTTAGAGAAGATATAACACCTACCCTTTTGAAACTGTTCCAAAAAATTACAGAGGAAGGAAAACTTTCAAACTCATTCTATGAGGCCGCCACCCCCCTTATACCAAAACCAGACAAAGACACCACAAAAAAGAAAATTACAAGCCAATATCACTGATGAATATAGACATAAAAATCCTCAACAAAATAGTAGCAATCTGAATTCAACAATACATTAAAAGGGTCATACACCATGATCAGTTGGGATTTATCCTAGGGATTTTTTTTTTTTAATCCCAGGGATGATTTTTCATTATCTGCAAAGCAATCAGTGTGGTACACCACATCAACAAATTGAAGAATAAAAGCCATATGATCATCTTAATAGGTCCAGAAAAAACGTTTGACAAAATTCAACAATTTATGATAAAAAAACAAAAAAACTCTCCAGAAAGTGGGCATAGAGGGAAGACACCTCAACATAATAAAGGCCATATGTGACAAGTGTACAACTAACATCATACACAACCATGAAAAGCTGAAAGCATTTCATCTAAGATCAGGGACAAGACAAGAATGTCCATTCTCGTCACTTTTATTCAACATAGTTTTGGAAGTTCTAGCTACAGTAATTATCGAAGAAAAAGAAATAAAAGGAATCCAAATTGGAAAAGAAGAATTAAACTATCACTGTTTGCAGCTGATATGTTACTATACATAGAAAATTCTAAATATGCTACCAGAAAACTACTAGAGCTCATCAATGAATTTGGTAAAGTTACGGGTTACAAAATTAATACACAGAAATCTGTTGCATTTCTATACACTAACAACAAAAGATCAGAAAGAGAAATTAAAGAAACAATCCCATTTACCATCTCATCAAAAATAATAAAATTCCTAGGAATAAACCTACCTAAGGAAACAAAAGAACTGTACTCCAGAAAGAATAAGACACTGCTGAAAGAAATGGAAGGTGACACAGATAGATGGAAAGATATACCATATTCTTTGATTGGAAGAATCAATATTGTCAAAGTGACTATGCTACCCAAGGCAATCTACAGATTCAATGCAATCCCTATCAAATTACCAATGACATTTTTTACAGAACTAGAACAAAAAATCTTAAAATTTGTATGGAGACACACACAAAAAAAACCCTGAATAGCCAAATCAATCTTGAGAAAAACAAAACGGAGCTGGAGGAATAAAGATCCTTAATATCAGGCTATATTTCAAAGTTATACTCATCAAAACAGTATGGTACTGGCACAAAAATAGAAATATAGATCAATGGACCAGTACAGAAAGCCCAGAAATTAACCCACACACCTATGGTCAATTAATGTACAACAAATGAGGCAAGATTATACAATGGAGAAAAAAAACAGTCTCTCAATAAATGGTGCTTGGAAAAGTGGACAGCTACATAGTGTATTATGGTTTTCCCCCTGGCTCAATGATTGCTACTAATCTCCAACAGTATGGTCAGAAAAAAGAAGGAAAAAGAGGTAGTCTACTATGGTTCAGTCTCACCATTTACTCTCCAACAGAGCAGACAGAGTAAGGTCACTTCATTTTCCAGTAAAAAGACCCCAGTTTTGTTGAGTTTTGACACCTTTTATTTCACTGAAGAAGAAAACCACTGTCCTTAATAGAGAAATCTCTACTGACTTGTGATGCTGGGTAATTATGAGAATGTGATCTCATGTGGAATTTTAATCAGATGTTGTCCCTGGATCAAGTCCTGGCACAAATGTACTTAGAATGTACTTAGAATATGCCTTCTCCAGGTAAAATGACACTTAATTGCAATTACATGAAGCCTGTGGTAGAGAAAGTAAGCAAAAGTATGTATAGAAATAATGGAATGTAAAATACTTTAAAAAGCATTTAACTACACAAGTAAACAAAATATTACAGCATAAAATGTGTTTTGCCTATTGTTTTGGGAGAGTTTAGTTTTCTTAGTTTAGTTTTTCTTAGTTTAGTTTAGTTTTCTTTTGCCAATTCATCATTGGCAAACATGGGAGGAAATGGCCTCTGATTCATTGGAGGCAGGAATGTAAATAACTAAGTTTTTGAAAGGGTAATTTGATTAAAGCTATCAAAAGCTTTAAAATATACATATATTTTAGTCCAGTGATCCTACTTCTAGGTAGATATGTTCAGTGTTTTTCTGTAAAAGTTTATTGCAAGGTAACTATAATTAAATCACATCCAAAGGAGAGCTAATCTAAATGGAGAATAAGATATTATTTATAAATTATATGTTTACACTGTGAACTTTTCTGCAGACATTAGAAATAATGCAAAAGCATCTAAATTCAGGAAATATAATACATCATTAAATAAAAATAGTAATTACACCAGTAAGACACATTATTAAAGTATACTTGACATATATATGTGTATATGTATATATATGCAAAAAGATTTTTTTAGCAAAATACTAATTGTGATTTTCTCAAAATGATGACAATGTGAGTTATTGCCTGTGACTGATTATTTTGGTTGTGGGCTTTTAAATTTTCATTTTTCAAATTCTCACAATAAAAATACAGTAGATTTATAATCCAAAAAAACTATTTTTATATAGGGAGAAGTCAAGACAAAGAGTAGGAGGATGTAGAGTACACCTCTCCCCACAAATGCATCAAGGCTATCTCTACAAATGGAACATTCTCACAGAGCACCTGCTAAACACTGGCAGAGGAACTCAGACACCTAGAAGGACAAGAAAGTTTCCCGTGTAACTGGGTATGACTAAAGAAAGAATAAGGGACAAGGAAGAGGAGAGGAAGTGGGATAGGACCTGTGACACTGTCTCCATAGCACCCCAGCAGTCTAGACCCATGATTACTGCAATCCTGGGACATGACTTCAGTGTATCTATGCTGGTGACCTGGTGAAAACAATGTGTGAGAGTCATCAGGGCCAATTGCCAACATAACCATGGTTAAGTTTTGGCCAAGAGCAGTGCCAACAACAGTGTAATATGAAAGCTCACACAACTGGTGAAAGCTGACCCAAAAGAGCACACCCACACCCACAGGTGAACAGCTCCAGAGGAGGAATACTCAGTGGATTCTCCCCCATAGCATTGCTCCAATTCTACCTACCTAACACCACAGATCAGAAACACAGCTAAGAAACAGATCTGGGGGCTCCTTCTCCAACAACTAGGGAGCAGACACCATCCCTGACAGGGCAGTGACAACCACAGAGAAAAGGGGAGACCTTACTCAATATCTAGTGCAAACTATGGTCACCACAACATCAGTCACACCTCTTATTGAAGGGATAACAGCCAGCATACACGGAAGAAGTAGCAGATATCTATACTACAAACAGTGTCCACGCCAAAAAAAATTAAATCCACACAGACTACACAGGAATGTTTCCACATAAAAATAGCCCTCCAAGACAGTCTGAGGTTCTGGTATCAAGAGCCTTTAGCCTTGAAGGTCAGCAGAACATTTAGCCTTGAAGGTCAGAAGGACTTGAGTTCAAGAGCTCCACAGGGCTGGAGGAAATAAAGACTCCACTATTGGAGGGTGCACAAAATGTTTCATATGCATTGGGACCCAGCACAAAGCAGTACCTCCACAGGAACCTGGGCTAGATTTACATGGGGGTCTTTGAGTGTCCCTCGGGGTGGTGAGTGTCAGCTGTAGCTCACTAAGGGTCAATGACACTGGTAGTAGAAGTCCTGGGAAAAATTGATTGGCATGAGCTCTCCCAGAGGCCCCCATTTTGGCACCAAGCCCTGGCTCCACCCAACAACCTGTAGGTTCACGTATTGGAAATCCTCAGGACAAACAACTAACTTGATAGGAACACAGACCCACCTATCAGAAGACTGGCTGCCTAAAGTAGTACTAAGTTCACAGCCACCTCTAAACACACCCCATCACACAGCCCTGCCCACCAGAGGGAAAACTCCCAAATTAATCCACCAGAGGGCAGACACCGTTCCCTCCAACCAAGATGCCTACATAAGCCCCTGGACTAACAACACCCACCAGGAGGCAGGCAAGAAGCAAGAGGATCTATGGTCCTGCAGCCTATGGAAAGGAGACCACAAGCAGAAAGTAAGACAAAATGAGATGAGAGGGAAATATGTGGCAGATGAAGGAACAAAACAAAAACATATGAGAACAACTAAAGGAAGAGGAGATAGGCAATCTACCTGAAAAATAATCCAGAGTAATGATAGTAAAGATAATTCAAAATCTTAGAAACAATAGAGGCACAGACTGAGAAAGTAAAAGAAATGCTTAACACAGAGATAGAAGGTTTAAGAACAAACAAACAGAGGTGAACAACACAGTAAATGAAATGAAAAATATACTAGAAGGAATCTAGCTGAATACACTAGAAGAATAAATTAGGCAGAGGAACGAATAAGTGAGCTGGAAGACAGAGTGGTGGAAATCACTGTCATAAGACAGAATAAAGAAAAAAAAAAAAGGAAAAGAAATGAGGACAACATTAATCACACCCACATTCCCATTAATCACAACAGCATTCATATTATAGGGATCCAAGAAGAAGAAGAGAAAGGGAAAGGGCCTGAGAAAATATTTGATGAGATTATAGCTGAAAACTCTCCTAAAAAGGAAAGGAAACAGTCCCCCAAGTCCAGGAAGCACAGAGAGTCCTATACAGGATAAGCAACAAGGGAAAAGCAACAAGTAACATAAAAGTAACATCCCTGTAAGGTTATCAGTAGATTTTTCAGCAGAAACACTGCAGGCCAGAAGAGAGTGTCATGATATATTAAAAGTAATGAAAGGGAAAAATCTACACCTAAGAATACTCTACCCAGCAAGGTTGTCATACAGATTCAATGGAGAAATAAAAAAATTTACAGACAAGCAAAAGCTAAGAGAATTCAGCACCACCAAACCAACCTTACAATGAATGCCAATAGAACTATTCAAGGTAGAAAAAAAAAAAGCAGTCATAACTAGGAACAAGAAAATCACAAATGGGGAAGCTCATCAGTAAAGGCAAACATAAAGTAATAGTAGGAAATCATCCACACAGAAATATGACATCAAAAAAAGAAAAAACTGTGAGACTTAGACAACTTTGTACGTATATAGACTGCTATATCAAAACCTCATGGGAAGTGTAAACCAAAAAAACTGTGATAGATACACACACAAAAAGAAAAAGCAACCCAAAGACAACACTAAAGATAGTAATCAAACCACAAGAAGATAGAACCAAAGAAGAAGGGAAGAAAGACCAACAAAAACAAATCCAAAACAATTAAGAAAACACCAATAAGAACATACATATCAATAATTACCTTAAATGTAAATGAATTAAATATTCCAACCAAAAGACACAGATAGATGGATACAAAAACAAAACTTATATATATGTTGCCTACAAGAGACTCACTTCAGATCTAGGGACACATGCATACTGAAGCTGAGGGGATGGAAAAAGATCTTCCATGCAAACAGAAATCAAAAGAAAGCTAGAGTAACAATACTCATGTCAGACAAAATAGACTTAAAAAAAAAGACTGCTATGAGACAAGGAAGGACACTACATAATGATCAAGGGATCAATCCAATAAGAAGATATAACAATTGTAAATATATATGCACCCAACTTCAATATATAAGGCAAATGCTAGCAGCCATAAAAGGGGAAATTGACAGCAATGCAATAAAAGTGGAGGACTTTAACACTCCACTTACATCAATGGACAGATCATCCAGAAAAAAATCAATAAGAAAACACAGGCCTTAAATGACACATTAGACCAGGTTGACTTAATTGACATCTATAGGACATTCTATCCAAAGCAGCACGATACACTTTCTTCTCAAGTGCACATGGAATATTCTCTAGGATACATCACATCTTGGGTCACAAATCAAGCCTCGGTAAATTTAATAAAATTGAAATCATATCAGGCATCTTTTCTGACCACAGCACTATGAGATTAGAAATAAAGTACAGGGGGGACTTCCCTGGTGGCAGAGTAGTTAAGAATCTACCTTCTAATGCAGGGAACACGGGTTTGATCCCTCATCCTGGAGTATCCCACATGAAGTGGAGCAACTAAGCCTGTGAGCCACAACTACTGAACCTGTGCTCTAGAGTCTGCAAGCCACAACTACTGAGCTGGCATGCCACAACTACTGAAGCACACACACCTAGAGCCTGTACACTGCAACAAGAGAAGCCACCACAGTGAGAAACCCACACACCTCAATGAAGAGTAGCCCCCGCTCACCACAACTAGAGAAAGCCCATGCACAACAATGAAGACCCAACAGAGCCAAATATAAATAAATACATACATACATACATTAAAAAAAGAGAAAGTCTGCAAATAGTTTTAAAAAAGAAAGAATGAAAGTACAGGAAAAAAATGTAAAAACACAAACGTAAGGCTAAACCATATGTTACTAAACAACAAATGGATCACTGAAGAAATTAAAGAGGAAGTAAAAAAATACCTAGAGATAAATGACAACAAAAATACTACCATCCAAAACCTGTGGGATTCATCAAAAGCAATTCTAAGAGGAACGGTTATACTAATACAATCTGACCTCAGGGAACAAGAAAAATCTCAAACAACCTATCCTTTCACCTAAAGAAACTAGAGAAAGAAGAACAAACAAAACCCAAAGTTAGTAGAAGGAATAATCATAAAGTTTAGGGCAGAAATAAATGTAATACAGACAAAGAAAACAATAAAAAAGATCAATGAAACTAAAAGCTGGTTCTTTGAGAAAAGAAACAAAATTTTAAAACCTTTAGCTAGACTCATCAGAAAAAAAAAAAAGGGAGAGACTCAAATCAATAAAATTAGAAATGAAAAAGAAGTTACAATGAACACCACAGAAATACAAAGATCATAAGAGACTACTAAAAGCAACTGTATGCCAATAAAATGGACAACCTGGAAGAAATGGACAAATCTTTAGAAAGGTACAATCTCCCAAGACTGAACCAGGAAGAAACAGAAAATGGGAACAAACCAATCACAAGTACTGAAGAAACAGAAAATGGGAACAAACCAATCACAAGTACTGAAATTGAACCTGTGATTTAAAAAATTCCAACAAACAAAAATCCAGGACTGGATGGCTTCACAGGCAAATTCTATCAAATAATTAGAGAAGAGTTAACACCTACCCTTCTGAAACTCTTCCAAAAAATTGCAGAGGAAGGTACACTCCCAAGTTCATTCAACAAGGCCAACATCACCCTGATACCAAAACCAGACTAAGATGTCTGGTTTTCTTCATCTGTATTACATTTATTACATGAACAAAGAAAGAAAACTACAGGCCAATATTGCTGATCAACATAGGTGCAAAAATCCTCAACAAAATGCTAGCAAACAGAATCCAACAGCACATTAAAATGATCATACACCATGATTAAGTGGGAGTTACCCCAGGGATACAAAGATTCTTCAATATATGCAAATCAATAAATCTGATACACCACATCAACAAACTGAGGGATAAAAACCATATGATCATCTCAATAGGTGCAGAAAAAGCTTTTGATAAAATTCAACAGTCATTTATGATAAAAAATATCTGTCCAGAAAGTGGGCATAGAGGGAACCTACCTCAACATAATAAAGGCCATATACAATAAACCCACAGCTAACATCATTCTTAATGGTGAAAAATTGAAAGCATTTCCCCTAAGATCAGAAAAAGACAAGATATCCATTCTTGCCATTTTTACTCAGAATAGTTTTGGAAGTTCTAGACACAGCAATCAGAGAAGAAAAAGAAATAAATTAAAACCAAATTGGAAGTTAAACTATCACTGTTTGCAGATACATGATACTATACATAGAAGATTCTAAATATGCTACCAAAAAACCACTAGAGCCCATCAGTGAATTTGGTAAAGTTGTAGGATACAAAATTTATACAAGGAAAAGTCTTGCATTCCTATACATTAACAACCAAAGATCAAAAAGAGAAATTAAGGAAGCAATCCCATTTACCATTTCATCAAAGAGAATAAAATACCTAGGAATTAACCTACCTAAGGAGACAAAAGCCCTGTACTCCTAAAAGTCTAAAATGCTGATGAAAGAAATCCAAGTGACACAAACAGATGGAGAGATATGCCATGTTCATGGATTGGAAGAATCAATATTGTGAAAATGACTGTACTACCCAAAGTAATCTACAGATTCAATGCAATATCTATCAAATTATCAATGTCATTTTTCACAGAATTTGAACAAAAATACTTTACTATTTATATGGAAACACAATGGACCCAAATGGAAAAGAAACCTTGAAAAAGAAAAATGTAGCTGGGGGAATCAGGCTCCCTGACTTCAGACTACAAGACAAATCTACTGTCATCAAAGCATTATGGTTCTGGCACCACAACAAAAATATAGATCAATGGAACAGGATAGAAAGTCCAGAAATAAGCCTGTGCACTTATAGTCAATTAATTTATGACAAAGGAGGCAAGAAAAGACAGTCTTTTCAACATGTGGTGCTGGGAAAACTGGGCAGCTACATGTAAAAGAATGAAATTAGAACACTCCCTAACACCATACACAAAAATAAACTCAAAATGGCTTAAAGACCTAAATGTAAGGCCAGACACTATAAAAATCTTAGAGGAAAGCATAGGCAGAGTACTCTGACATAAACTGCAGCAATATCTTTTTTGATCCACCTCCTAGAGTAATGAAAATAAAAACAAAAATAAACAAATGTGACTTAAAAGCTTCTGCACAGCAAAGGAAACCATAAACAAAACAAAAAGACAACCTACAGAATGGGAACCCAATCAAAAAACCTGGTGGAAGACCTAAAGAGACATTTCTTCAAAGAAGACAGATGGCCAAAAAGCACATGAAAAGAGACTTATCATCACTAATCATTAGAGAAATGCAAATCAAAATTACAATAAGGTATCATCTCACACCAGTCAGAATGGCCATCATCAAAAATATACAAGCAATAAATGCTGAAGATGATGTAGAGAAAAGGAAGGTCTCCTACACTGTTGGTGGGAATGTAAATTGGTACAACCATTATGTAGAATAGTATGGAGGTTCCTTTAAAAACTAAATATAGAACTCCATATGATCCAGCAATCCCACTTCTCAGTATATATCTGGAGAAAACTATAATTCAAAAAAATACATGCACCCACCCCAATGTTCATTGCAGCACTATTTACAATATCCAAGACATGGAAACAACCTAAATACCCATCAACAGAGGAGTGGATAAAGAAGATGTGTTACATATATATGATGGAATATTAGCCATAAAAAAGCACAAAATAATGCCATTTGCAGCAACATGGATGGGGCTAGAGATTGTCATACTGAGTGAAATAAGTCAGACAAAGACAAATATCATATAATATCACTTATATGTGGAATCTAAAAAAATGGTACAAATGAACTATATATAAAACAGATAACTAATAAGAACCTACTGTATAGCACAGGGAACTCCACTTAATACTCTGTAATGACCTATATGGTAACAAAATATAAAAAAGAGTGGATATATGTATATATATATATGATTCACTTTGCTGTGCACCTGAAACTAACACCACATTATAAATCAACTATACTCCAATAAAAACTATTTTTAAAACTATGATCATAAAAGCTTTTTATAATCTAAGCTAACTATGTATACCACATACTTTCTCATTCATTCATCTATTTCATATGCATTATCTTCTAACTACATTGATTCATATTTATATACTCTACTAATATATCAGTTTTATTAAGATGATCAAATCAATTTTTAGGAAGATTCTGAAGTCAGAGCAGTTAAGTGGTAATAAACTGCTTTCACAAAACACATTTTTTTTAAATTTAGTAAGATGCATAAATCTTAAGTCCACCACTCAATGAACTTTTACTTAAATAAATACTGCTGGTCAATTTTTAGAGCATTTCCACCACCTAGATCAAGACTTAGATCATACCTGTCAACTATGAATGTTGTTTCATATGCTTTTCCACTCAGCCACACCCAGCCCTTTAATTCATAGTAGTTATAGAGGTAATAGCAAAATCTACCAGTTATTTAGTTTGTGCTATGTGCTTGATTCTGTGCTAGATCCTTTAATTAAAATATCTCCTTTAATAGGCTGATTATCTACTTCTGATTTACAATGCAGCATTTTCATTATCAATCAGCTAGTCCAAAGTTGCACGTATTGTTAGTGGTTAATGGAACACAAAGATTTATTTGGCTTAAAACTTGAGAACTTTATCCACATGAGGCAGACTTTCATTAATTTGAACAATGTAGTTTGGTAATAACTACATGCACCAAATAATGACAGTAAAACTAGTTGAGACATCAAATAATGTAAAACTGCCAGAGGTAAACACTGGAGACAAATACCTATGGAAGGATAATCCTAAAGTGTCCTGCCCACTCAGAAATTAGTTTGGAGAGGTTTTAGGATTAAAGTCACTATACTGCATCATGTTATTCTGGGAGAGTCAATCCTCAAAAAGAAGATTATATGTCTTCAATATTTCAAGGGAACAATCTAGCTTTTAGAAGTTTTTATTAAAAAATAAAATAAAATAAACACTGTATTAACCTAACTGTAAAACCAAAGAATTCATCCAAAGTCTTACAGAAAATTGAACTGGACAATGATTAAATTAGAAGAGATATTATGAATCTGAAACTAAATTAAAATTCATTTTAATGACTCTGTATGTACAAGTCCTCAGTTCATTACTCTTCTGACAGTTTCATTACTCTGCAGAGATGGAGGAAATTTGCATTTCCCCAGGCTATGATTCTTTAAGTGACTGACCAGGAGTGAGGCTTCTCCTGGACTCACAACATTAATGGACCACACACTAATTAGCAGCAGGAGGAAGTAGTCTTTACAATGCGTGTAAATTAAGTATATTATCAGCAGGCATTTCTCTTAAAGCCTTCCATGGGAAAATGCACTCTGGAGACCTTCTCTCTTCCTTTTGCAGCAGCAAAAATGGTAAATTAACCCTCAATTCTGCCTCAGAGGTAAATTAAAATTGGCTATTTGTATCAGGTGGGAAAATAAAGGGTGATTTCCACATCAGGGAACCACCATTACAGATTCAGAGCTCTATCCTCTGGCTATATTACTCATATTTATTTCCTGTGGGTTTAGAAAAGCAAGACTTAGAAATGAAGGGCATTCTAGACTGCTCACAAGGGATATGCCTCAAGCTAAACTCCTGCTTTAACTTTACACCGTACCTAAGTCTCCAGATGCTACATGTGTGATTCTGCCATCAGAAATTTTCAGTTATAGCAGACTCAGAAACAATGCAATGGGGAAGTCATACAGGTTTGGAGGAAAAAAATAGCAAGATCAAACAAATACCAGGGGCCCAAGGGATGGGATGATTCCAGGGGTGGGGGGAGGTCATTACGAAAAGAAGATGAACTATAATGACAATTTGCTTTCTTTGAATCATTGACAGTTCTCAGATGTAGTAAAAAGGACCCAGTCCAGAATCAAGTCAGCCAGCTAATCAACCTCTGAACAGGATATCGCCACTTTGAATAACATGCCCTACATTCCAAAAACAAAAACAAAAACAGAAACAACAACAAAAAAAACTTATCTGTATTTCAGCTTAGTCATATCCATAGAGGAAGCATTCCAAAGTTTTGATCTCTGTTAGCATCAAGGGATCAGGAATGAAAATTAACATTAGCCCACAGGCCCTTAGCTGAATCATACTCATACCTAGTGCAATGTTACAGGGACCTGGAAAATATCAGAAATGTCTTTACAAATACCTAATTTTTCTTAAACTGTTTTATGAAGAGCTTCATGTAGAAATCTTGCATGTAATTTCTCTACTCTGGGCAAATTTCAGATTCTAAAGAACCTTCACCCAAACTCTCCATTCTCCCTCCCACTCTGCTTCCAATCCCAAACATTATTAATCCACACTTTCTTCAACATACCTCCTTCCCACTCTATATCACTTGACATTTTTGATTTAGCAAATATTGGAGGATTTTTTTAAAGTATTTTGTTTGGATCAGAGAAGGTGTTCTGCACTGTTTTCCAAGGTGTTCTACAATTTACTCACTTAACCTAGCCATTTTCTATTCTGAGAACAGTGAGTCTCAATCCTGATCACACATGAGAACCATCTGGAAAACATGAGGGAGAAAAGCATACTTTGGGCATACTCAAGACCAATTAAATCTCCAAGTACAAGGCCTTGACATTATATTTTAAAAATTCCCTAGGTGACATTGATATTCATCTGTGTCAAGTACACTGTATTAAGAGTTTAATGCTTAAATCAGAGGAAAAGCAACAAAGAACAGAGACATTTCAAAGCTCCAATGGATAGTTCCTGATTCCTGTGTTACTATTGCAGATGAAACTCCACAGACATTTTAAACAGAGTTTCATATGGCAAGCTAAGCAGGATATAAGCAAGGGACTCAGTGCCAGGGCTCTAATCCCTGAATCACTCTATGAGATTACAAACCATACTTCTATCTCCTTCAGATCCCCACCCCCAAGAGGAATTTAGAGGAAGAAACTTCAAAACAGAAATAATCAAAATGCTGCAGCAGGAAATCTGTTAGGAAACATATAGCACAAGAAGCAAAATATCAGGTGGCATTAATTAAGTTCTCCCAAAGCCCTGAGAAACACTTATTTGAGGACTAGAAAAATATCATCAGTTATATTAGCATGTCTTCTAACTGGAAAGAAACTGTTATAGTCAATATGATGCTTGAATGCAGAGCCTCTGATTCTTGTTTTGAGGATACAGTTTGTCTACAAAGACTTTGAAGTGTTTGTGAGCAGGAATTTGCTTTGTGAAACTTTTTACTTCCCACTCCCAGGCCTCATACCCAGTGACTTACTAATGATGAATATTATTGTTACATGCTGGATGGAACAACTGGGATGCAATCTATCTCCTTTGCATTATAGATAAAGAAATGGTTTAAATTATATTTTAAAAACAGAGACCTACAAGGGTAAATAACTTTCCAAGGCCTCATGTTGACAGAGAAAGTTTAACTACAGATTTGCGATCACCAGACACAACTGGGCAGGAAACATTTCTGGGCAATCTTCTTTTCTATTTCTTGACACGTTGCTGGCCCACTCTCAACAATGACTATATCAAAACATATTCCCTCTCTTCAAATATGTAGTTTCCCAAACTGCACCTCTTACCTCATATCTCCTGTTCATTCAGAGTCTATTTCCTTATAATTTTGGCTTGCACATGGCCCATTGTGGCCACTCAGATCCATCTTTTTATCAGGACTCTTCAGCCTCACCAGCAATGGAAAGTTTCTCTCTCTCTTTCTCTTTTCCTCATCCTCTCCACATCTTTCTACTTGTCTTTCTCTTCATATTTTTATTCAGTACTAAAGGGATCTAGTTGATTCAGGTAATTTTTTTTTTTTTTTTTTGTGGTGAGCAGCCTCTCACTGTTGTGGCCTCTCCCGCTGCGGAGCACAGGCTCCGGACATGCAGGGTCAGCGGCCATGGCTCACGGGCCCAGCCACTCCGCGGCATGTGTGATCTTCCCAGAATGGGGCATAAACCCATATCCCCTGCATCGGCAGGCGGACTCTCAACCACTGCGCCACCAGGGAAGCCTGATTCAGGTAATTTTGTTTGACACCAGACCTCATCAAAAAATTCTGAGTCAGACTTTTGTTCCTTGAGTAGCTTCTCTGGGGGCAACAATTTTCCCTAAAAGATGTTTTAATATGGATGAAACTGCATCAAATACTTTTCTGCCTTCAGGGCTGAGCTATTACACCAATCTAGCACTCTCTTTGGGCCCAGATAATTCTGATATTCATCAGGGATGAGATCATTTACTAAAAGCTTAATGCTTAACTAGCATGTCAATGTTTCAGTTATGCTGGGTTGTCTTTTTCCAATATTACCATCACAGGTTAACATTCCAGAAATGTTGAACAGAGTCGCATAGAACAACTTAAGAGGTTAACTTGATGAATAATTACTGTTCATGGAAATGAATTTTATATGAGTGTAATTTTATAAATGCATTTGAATTAAATGCTATTCCTTTTAATTATACAAAAAAGTATTTTTCCATACATTAATGACATCTTAAGCATCTAAAGACAGTTGAAAATATTTGTTGTATGTGTGCTGGGTATGGGGAGTGGGAATACAGGTCTTATAATTGCATTAGACTTACTCAGCAAGTGCAGAAGGTAAACTTGATTTAGTTATTTGAAAGAGAAAGGTGATTAATTTATTCCCCTGGAAAGCCAAAACTTTTGTTAATATTTTAAATGTATTTTAGATTTTTATTAGAGTTATACAAGCACACACATCATTTAAAATCAAAATAATGTTATCAGGCTCATACCAAAAAGGAACACTCTTCGTTCCATTGCATCCCACCAACCAGACCTAGTTTTCAGAAGCAACCATTTCCACGTTTCAAAACTATTTGATTATATTGATATTTGTGTTAAGGGATTTCAGATATCATTCACAGCAGATAAACATTTAACTCTCTGACTGACTCGATCCCTCCAGCCCCATATTCTCTTCCATGAACCTTCCAAACTTGACTCAATTTCATGGAAATTTTTGGCATCTTGTAGTCATAATAGCATTATTCTTATTCATAAATGTTCACTGTTGCATCAAGTAATAATATATAACAATATTTATTTTCCTACCTAGATTTTATATTTGTTTCATTTTTTAATCTGCTGTTCTATGTAAAGATTAATTTTTTAAAACCCTAAGCAGATCTTTCAAACACCTACTAGTATTATTTTCAGAATATTCAAATACAATTTTAATTATGTATACTCCAAATATTCAAATTCATTAGAAAAATTCTCATGTCCAAGTTTACATACATATATATTTTTTCCCTATTTTCTTGAGTATCTCCCTGGAGGAGTGATCTGTCTTTCTTCTCCAAACTAATGGACTGTTCTATAGGTAGGTCATCCTACACAGTGTCTACTATGGACTCTGTACCAATGTTAAGCCTCCTATCTCCTAGATCCTATATGTACCTCTTTGTTAGTTTATTTCTTAACATTTTAATAGCACCTACTAATTAAGGACACATGGGAGACAAAATTTTTGAGACCATTACTGTCTTAAAATGTCCTTTTCTTCCTCTTACACTTTTTGATAATAGGTTTGGTCAAGAATTATAGTTTAAAGGGCTTCCCTGGTGGCGCAGTGGTTGAGTCCGCCTGCCAATGCAGGGGACACAGGTTCGTGCCCCTGTCCAGGAATATCCCACATGCCGCAGAGTGGCTGGGCCTGTGAGCCATGGCCACTGAGCCTGAGCGTCCGGAGCCTGTGCTCCGCCACGGGAGAGGCCACAACAGTGAGAGGCCTGTGTACCAAAAAAAGAAACAAACAAACAAGAAAACACAAGAATTATAGTTTCAAAATGATTGTACTTCAAAATTTGAAGTCATTGTTCCATTATCTCTTAATTTCCAGTATTTCTGTTCGTAACATTAATGCCAAAGACTTTGCCATTTTTTGTCTTTTTTCAGTAATCTTTTAGCACCTTACCCAATTATAGTAGAATTTCATTATGATATACTTTAATGTGGGCCTTTTATTTTTCTTCATTTATTGTACTTGGACTCTCCATGAAACCATAAATATAAAGATCCATGCCCTTTAGTACCAGGGCACATTAATTTTTAGAGAATATCCACCTCCTATTTTCTTTAATCCCTGTTAGTTAAATGTTGGATCTCTTAACTATTTTTTTAACTTTCATATATTTTTTTCTCTTATTTTTCTTTGTTATTATCTATGTAGTTTTATTTTATGGGAGATATTCTTGACTATATCCTCTAACAGTTTTTATTCTTGTTTCTTTCTCTAGTAATAAAATTTTTGTTTCATAAATCATATATTCTCATTTTTCTGAGCAATCATTTATTTTAATAGGTACAATCAATTAAATATGCTATATGATAAATGCTTTGCTAAGTACATTTCATACATCATCTTGTTTAATTCTTATAATCACTTCTGATGGTTTCAGAGATATTATTACTACTTAAAAGAGGAAGATGCCAAGAGTCCAAACTTTTAAAAAATGCTGATTAATTCTGGCTCTACGTAGATATTGCTCACTTTTTGCCAAGTATTATATTATGATTAGTTCTTAATTTATAGAAAATTTTTTTCTGATAAATGCCAAAGGTGAATTGGTTTGACTGGAGATCTCAAACTCTGCTGCCAGTTGTGTGAGACTATTAGAGGTGGAGGCATTGCTTCATTATCTGTACCCCTTTAGTACTCCTAACTCATCATCATTGTATACATCATATTGCCATTTATTTTTCTTCAGATTTCTTAGATATCACTCTCCTTATGACAAGGAAAACTTTTATTTTCTTGATAAATCAGCATTCATATCAGTGCCTGGAAAACTAGTTGTAAAAAATGTTGATAATTGAACAAACTTTTGGAAAGCAAACAATTGCTGCTAATTTTATCTGATGTGCCAAAATCACTTTCCATATTTTTAAGTCCTTAAAGTAGAACTTATCTATAGGTGAGGTAAGATTTGTTTCAGTTGTCTTATCTATAGAGAAGAGATAACTATATATTCTTTCTTTCTATTATTTTTTGTTTGTTTCTTTTTGTTCAGTTGTTGTTGTTTTTAATTATTTTTTTATTTTTACTTTTTATTATTTTATTGTTTTCAATATTTTTTATTTTTCTATTTTTACTTTATTTTTTGTTGTTTTGTGTTTTTTTCTTGTTTTTGTTCTTTCTTTTTTCGTTTTTATGTGTTTGTTTTATGTCTCCTTTGCCTCATTTTTTTTTTTAGTTTGCTTTCTGTTTTTCTTTTGTTTTTCACTTTTTGGTTTTGTTAGTTTAGTCCTAATGGATTGCTTTCATCTTTGAGTTCTTTTCTTTGTTCACTGATTTCTTCATTTTCTCTGTTTTTTTTTTTTCTGTCTGCTTGTTTCTGTTTGTTTCGTTTTGTTCTTATCATTTGTCTTGGGTTTTGTCTGTTTTCTTTCTTTGATTTTTGAGTGTGTGTTGCTGTTGTTATGGTTGTTGCTGTTTGTTTTTGTTTTTGCAATTTGCCTTGGATTTTGTTTGTCTGTTTGTTATATTTTCTTTTTCTTTTCTTCTCTTTCTTTTTTCTCTAGTCATGCTTTATGTCTTGCAGGCTCTTTGTTCCCTGGCCAGGGATTGGGCCCAGGTCTCTGGGGTGTGAGCACCAAGTCCAAGATGCTGGACTTCCAGAAAATTCCTGGGTCCAGGGAATATTAATCAGCATGCAGTCTCCTGGAGGTATCCATCTGGACTCTAAGACCCAGCTCCACCCAACTGCTTGCAGTCTCCAGTGCTTGACAACTCAAGCCAAACTACCAGCAAGACGGGGACACAGCCCCACCCATGAGCAGACAGGCTGCCTAAAGTAGTACTAAGCTCACAGACACCCTATCAGAAGGAAAAGATTCAGCTAAACCCACCAGAGAGCAGGCACCAGTCCCTCCCACCAAGAAGGCTACACGAGCCCCTGGACCAAACTCACCCACCAGGGCACAGAAAACAAAAGCAAGAGGAATTACAACCCTGCTGCCTGTGGAAAGGAGACCATAAACACAGTAAGTTAGACAAAATGAAAAAATAGACAAATATGTTACAGATGAAGAAACAAGGTAAAAACCCACAAAACCAAATAATTGAAGAAATAGGAAATCTGCCTGAAAAAAAATTCAGAGTAATAATAGTAAAGATGATCGAAGATATCAGAAATAAAATAGAGGTACAGATTGAGAAGAAACAAGAAATGTTTAACAAGGACCTAGAAGAACTAAAAAACAAACAATCAGTGATGAAAAACACAATAACTGAAATGAATAATAAACTAGAAGGAATCAATAGGAGAATAACAGAGGCAGAAAAACAGATAACTGAGCTGGAAGACAGAATAGTGGAAATAACTGCCACCATTATTGGCAGTTATTGGAAATAGCTGCCAATAAATAAAAAAGAATGAAAAGAAATGAGGACAGTCTCAGTGACTTCTGGGACAACATTAAATGAATCAACATTTGAATTATATGGGTCCCAGAAGAAGAAAAGAAAGAGAAAGGGTCTGAGAAAATATTTGAGGAGATTATAGTGGAAAACTTCCTTAACATGAGAAAGGAAATAATCACATACTTCCAGGAAGTGCAGAGAATACCATACTGGATAAACCCAAAGAGAAACACACCATGATACATATTAATCAAACCAATAAAAATTAAATACAAAGAAAAAATATTAAAAGCAGCAAGGGAAAAGCAGCAAATAGCATACAAGGGAATCCTCATAAGGTTACCATCTGATTTTTCAGCAGAAACTCTGCAGGCCACAGGGAGTGGCAGGATATATTTAAAGTGTTTTAAGGGAAAAACCTAAAACCAAGATTACCCTAACCACCAAGAATCTCATTCAGATTCAACAGAGAAATGAAAAGATTTATAGACAAGCAGAAGCTAAGAGAATTAAGCACCATTCAACCAGGTTTACATGAAATGCTAAAGGAATATCCTTAGGCAGGAAACACAAGATATGAAAAAAGACCTATGAAAACAAACCCCAAACAATTAAGAAAATGGTAATAGGAACATACATATTGATAATTGCCTTCAATATAAATGGATTAAATGTTCCAAAAAAAGGACATAGACTGGCTGAATTGATACAAAAACAAGACCCATATATATGCTGTCTATAAGACCCACTTCAGACCTAGGGACATATACAGAATGAAAGTGAGGGGATGGAAAAAGATATTCCATGCAAATGGATATCAAAAGAAAACTGGAGTAGCAATTTTCATATCAGACAAAATATACTTTAAAATAAAAACTATTACAAGAGACAAGGAAGGACACTACATAATGATCAAGGGATCGTTTCAAGAAGAAGACATGACAATGGTAAATATTTATTCATCCAACATAGGAGCACCACAATACATAAGGCAAATGCTAAGAGACATAAAAGGGGAAATTGACAGTAACATAATAATATTAGGGGATTTTGACACTCCACTTATGCCAATGGCTAGATCTTCCAGAGATAAAATTAATAAGGAAACACAATCCTTAAATGACACATTAGACTAGATAGACTAACTGATATTTGTAGGACATTGTATCCAAAATCAGCAGAATGCACTTTCTTCTCAAGTGCACAGAGAACATTCCCCAGGTTAGATCACATCTTGGGTCACAAATCAAGCCTTGGTTAGTTGAAGAAATTTGATATTTTATCAAGCATCTTTCCTGACCACAACACTTTGAGATTATAATCAATGACAGAGAAAAAAACTGTAAAAAACACAAACACATGGAGGCTAAACTATATGCTACTAAATAACCAAGAGATCACTGAAGAAATCAAGGAGGAAATTAAAAAAAAATACCTAGAAACAAATGGATACGAAAACATGATGACCCAAAACCTATGGGATTTAACAAAAGCAGTTCTACGAGACAAGTTTATAGCAATAAAACCCTACCTCAGGGCTTGCCTGGTGGCTCAGTGGTTGAGAATCTGCCTGCTAATGCAGGGGACATGGGTTTGAGCCCTGGTCTGGGAGGATCCCACATGCTGCAGAGTGGCTAGGCCCGTGAGCCACAACTACTGAGCCTGCACTTCTGGAGCCTGTGTTCCACAACAAGAGAGGCCACGATAGTGAGAGACCCATGCACCACAATGAATAGTGGCCCCTGCTTGCCACAACTACAGAAAGCCCTTGCACAGAAAAGAAGACCCAACACAGCAAAAATAAATTAATTAATTAATAAACTCCTACCCCCAACATCTAAAAAAAAAACCAAAAAAACCCTACCTCAAGAAACAAGAAAAATCTGAAATAAAAAACCTAAATTTACTCCTAACAGAACTAGAGAAGAGAGAACAAAAAACCCCAAAGTTAGTAGAAGAAAAGAAATTATAAAGATCAGGGCAGAAATAAATTAAATAGAAACAAAGAGGGCTTCCCTGGTGGTGCAGTGGTTGAGAGTCCGCCTGCCGATGCAGGGGACATGGGTTCTTGCCCCAGTCCAGGAAGATCCCACTTGCCGTGGAGTGGCTGGGCCCACGAGCCATGGCCGCTGAGCCTGTGCATACAGAGCCTGTGCTCCACAATGGGAGAGGCCACAACAGTGAGAGGCCCGCGTACCACAAAAAA